>JAFFST010045121.1:162989-190042 GCA_022414735.1 Noturus placidus | reverse complement strand
TATATATATATATATATATATTGACCAGAAAAGGTGATGTAAAAAATAAATATATATATATATATATTGACCAGGAAAGTTGATGTAAAAAATAAATAAATAAATGAATAAATAATGTGAGGAGAACTCCTGAAGAAAAGAAAAAAAAGAAAAGAAACTACACAGTGAAAATAAACCAATGTGGACGCATGTATTAACGTGTGCTACATCATAACATTTGAACTTAATATTTGAGCTGTGAAAATAAAGTCCAACATAAACAACCATAATGAATAAAATCCCAGTAAAAATCATGTGAATAAAAAACATGCATTGCACTACATGTGAAATAAAGCACATGAAGCATCTAAAAAAAAAAAAAAAAACTGCACGTGTAAATGTGTAAAGTTATTCGCATGTGAAGTTCACGTGACTTTTCTGTTGCCTTTTTCATGTACACTCCCGAGTACAGCAGCTTGATCTCTCCCTAACTCCTGCAGAGTCACACATGCACAGATGAAGACTAGCTTCAAAAGCTCGCACTGACATGTTTTAAAGAGTATTGCTATATTCATCTCCAGATGAACGATAAAAATATAAATGACATGTAAAATATAAAAGCGAAACAGGTCTGTGTCGGGCTGACAGGAGGTCGTGGGATGAGAATAGGATCTTTTTCCACTTCTTTCAGAGTTTGTGACACAATAAGACAAGGTGAGAGCTTTTTTTTTTTTTTGTAAATCTACATTATATATTTAAATTCTGTAATGAAGCAAAGTCAAATGTACTCTTTTTCATTTTAGGTCTTTTTTGTTGTTTTTGGTTTATGGGGTATACAATAAATGATCCACTGTACACTACCACAAATTGGCACACTTCATTTTTGCACACTTTCAATTGTTTTACATGTGCTTGGCGATCATTATCTTCAGCCTGATGAGCTTGGAGTGTTTTAACACTTCTGCACAGTTAGGAATGCTTTGGCTTGTCAGAATCACTTAAAAAGATTGATGACACTGTTTTCTTCCCAATTAAAACTTTCCTCAGAGCCTGACACTCATTATGATGCTGTAACCCTGTCTATTAACTGTCTCACATTGTGTGTGTGTGTGTGTGTGTGTGTGTGTGTGTGTGTGTGTGTGTGTGTGTGTAAAAAAAAAAACACCCTCAAAAGACGGTGAGTGTAGCCGGGAGGGTTTGCTGCTGCAAATGAACAACAACCAGAGAAACCAATTTGGATGATGAAGATTTCACCTGTTAAATTTTGACAATGATCTGGATGCCTGACAAACCTTTATATACAGTCCATCCTACATGGAAAAAAAAGAAAAACTACGCTGGGAGCCCTGACCCCCAAATCCACTATCAGCCATCATCCACCATGGAGCATCTCTAGCTGTCTGTTGTCTCTGCTTTCCCTTATTGCAACATATCCTGTATTATTTTCACTCATTCAACCTTGCCAGTACCTGTTCAGCTGATTTTTTTAGTAGGTTGAATCAGACTCAGAGGCCGAGAGTGAGAGAGAGAAAGTTCTCCGATTGGCTAGAAGTGAGCATAGCAAGAAAACAACACTCTCATGTCACTCTCATGGCACTCTAATGATGGAAGGTTTCACATCTCATCTGTAAATGGCTGAGACCATTATTAAGTTATAATGAGATTCACAGTGCCAGAAAAATGGTTTCTAGGCTGTTTTATTTATTTATTTATTTATTTTTGTTTGTGTCCCAAAGCTCACTAAATAGTATATCAAATTAGTACTCCATTTTAGGTACTCATACTGCTACTCCACAAGTGGTGTACTATTCTGACATGTATTCTGTACTGTTTACTATTCTGGACAATACTAGTGTGTCCTCAAACATATATTATGAATAAATAAATACTGAATTTGCCATACAAATATAATGTGGAGGAAAGGTAGGACCATTTCTTTGTAGTGGTATTAGGTGTTGCTTGGGTTCCAGTGGGCCCCATTATTTTTGATGCCAAAGAGCTCCTTTTTGGTCTCATCTGACCACCAGAGGACAACTGGGTGAAAGTGTTGTGGTCAGATGAGACCCAAATGGAGCTTTTTGGCGTCAACTCAACTCGCCGTGTTTGGAGGAGGAGGAATGCTGCCTATGACCCCAAGAACACCATCCCCACCATCAAACATGGAGGTGGAGATTTAGAAAACTCTTCGTGTAGAACTTGGAACAACTCTCCTCTTCTTCATCACCGGAGGTGTAGAAGGAGCTTGAGGTTGATCTTTGACCACCATTATGCTTTGGGGGTGTTTTTCTGCTAAGGGGACAGGACAACTTCACCGCATCAAAGGGACGATGGACGGGGCCATGTACCGTCAAATATTGGGTGAGAACCTCCTTCCCTCAGCCAGGGCATTGAAAATGAAAAGTAATTACTAAGTCATTACCAAGTACTAAGTCATGTTTTGCAGAGGGGTCAAATATTTATTTCCCTCATTAACATGCAAATCAATTTATAACATTTTGACATGCGTTTTTCTGGATTTTTTTGTTGTTATTCTGTCTCTCACTGTTCCAATAAACCTACCATTAAAATTATAGACTGATCATTTCTTTGTTAGTGGACAAACGTACAAAATCAGCAGGGGATCAAATACTTTTTTCCCCTACTGTAAGGGTCAATTGAGGAATTTCACCAGGACACTGGGGTTATACCCCTACTCTAGTCACGACCGCGGTTTAATGTTTCATCCCGAAAGACGGATAGACAGAATAGAACAGACAGAATAGAAACTGCAATTTACATAACTAAATTAGATAACTAATCTAACTAACAGGAGAATTGTTCATATCGATCTGAGGTGGAAAATTGCAACAAAAAAAGAAGAAAAAAGTAGAAAAGGAGAAAGGGACCTAAAACATAGGTAAGAAATGAATGCTAATTAATTGAACTTAGTCAATTTATTCACTTTCCAACATTTGATTGATGATGTAACTGAATTGGAAAAGTTAGGTGCTAGCTAGTATGTAGAGTAAGAAGTGCTAGAAGGCTACCTCACTTTAAGCTGAAGGCTGGAAGAGTAATTGGGTCTTCAGATGATCTTCAGTTTTAATTTTACAGCAGGCGTGACTGTGAGCATCAAAAGGAGAATGTAGCGTGAGAGAAAAAGTTACTCGTAAATAATGAGAGACGATCATGTCTAGCATAAAATACAAACACGTAAACATCAGTCTACTAACCGGATCTACCAGATCTATTTGATTTACTTTACTCAGAAAGCTATTTATATGGTTGAATATTCTGAATATAGACTCATTTTAGCAGAGTAATGTTATATTTGCATTTTATTAAGCAAGATATTTTAACTAATTTTGGATCCTATTCAAAATGTATTGTTAAAAAACTATATGGCCAAAAGTTTGTCATACAACACCTGACCAGTATATGCTTATTGAACATCCCATTCAAGATGCTATAGTTATAGTAATAACCTCCACTCTTCTGGGAAGGCTTTCCACTAGATTTTGGAGTGTGGCTGTGAGGATTTGTGCTCCTTGACATTCTAGTTGTGTTCATTGGGATTGAGGTCAGGGCTCTGTACAGGACACCCAAGTTTTCCACTCCAAACTTGGCAAACCATGTCTTCATGGAGCTTGCTTTGTGCATAGGGGCACTGTCATGCTGGGAAATTGTAATGCTACAGCTTGCAAAGCAATCATTATATATGATGTCTTTGACAACAATTTGTGGAAACAGTTTGGAGAAGGCCCACACATGGGTCTAACGCTAAGGTGTCCACAAACAATTGGTCATATCGTGTAGCAAGGTTATATGGCACTATTCTTTATGTCACATGGGTTTTTAATATCAATTCATCTAAGTAGAAAGGATTGGTATTTAAATGTAATGAATCTCTCATTTATGAGTCCTCTTAACAGTATTATCTATATACGTATATATCTTCTAGGTGAGTACATAAAACATTTTGAGTGTTATTGTAATCTGTCAGCTTTCTTTCTGATTATGAAGACATATTATAACTGCTTCCTGGTGTGGATATTTTCTTTAATGGTGGTGCAAAAAGCATGTGTGACTGTAGTCATGGTGGGTTTTATTTAAATGCAACTTTTCTTATAAGACGTTAGGAGATGAGAGGCGAGCCTCATTTGGCCTTGCTTGGCACTAATGTGTTGACATTGGTTTGCATTGTCAAGAGCGTAAGAGTCCACTTTACTTTACGTTCTCCAGTCCTACAGTAAATATTGAGCACTGCAATTGTTGCACTGTTGGGATAATCATGTCCGTTCTGGCGACCTGAAAAGACCACCTTCATCTTTACAGACCTGGGGGATTTTTCTGGAAATTCCTCTTAAAAGGTTGGTTCTTTTAATGGAGCTGTGAATTTAGGAGGGTCCCTAGTTTGTCTTAAGTCAATACTCAGATTGTTTTAGGATTTTTTTTTTCCAGCCTCTATGCTATCTACGTGTTGTTGGTACAGGTCCGTGCTAATCCATAACCTTGATGGAACAGGGGCCACACCTTAAGACCCCCCACAAAACACTGGGGACTTTCCCCATATCCTCAACAGGCCTCATCAATCATTGCACTTTCTGGCTTCCATCCATCTTTCTTTCTTTTCCATTTCTACTTTTTCAGTTTTCCCCCGTCCTTCCTCCCCTGCTCTGACCTTCCCTTTATCCTATACTCTCATCTTTTTTTTTTTACCGCCTATATCTCTTCCCATCTCTTATCCCTTTCTCGTTTATACTAGCCGACACATGTTGAAAGGCAGGCAGGCTTTTGGCTCTCTGGAGTTGCTCCAGCTTCAACAAAGCTCTGAGAAGTGGGATGATGGGCTTTCCTCACCCGTCCACGCAGAGAGGAACGGATGCCCCCTGCCCCCAGGGTTGGCACCAGGCTGGGATTGGCCTGCTCACTGGACTCTATCCAGCTGTTACCTCAGCGTCTGTCAATGTATGATGTCTGCTCAGTCTAGTGTCCTGAGGGCATGCTTACTATCTCAGGTGGAGCAGACCTGAGAGCTGTGAAATCACACACCCCAGTTGGTCTCCACTTTATTTGGATGGTAAAATGATTATTAGTTTGATACTTGTACTATCATCATTGCAGTTTAAGACATCAGGGGAATGTTTTCAGAACCTGTAACACCATGAGTAATGATAGAACCCAGCAGGAAGGTGGATTTGTTTCTGCCTTTAACAGCTCAGTAGGAGCTGAGGAAAATGAAAAACCCATGCTAAGACCAGTGGTACCAGTCCATGTACTCCAGTGACACCAAGCTCATTAGAGGATACACTTGGTGTGTATGTGTGTGTTGCACATTTGTGTGTGTATGCATGTGTCATGGCCTAGCAGACACGCTGAGCTAATCCACCCTTCATCAAAGACAGCCAAGCGGCAATATGGATTACTCTCTGTGGTGTAAGAGAGAGAGAGAGAGAGAGAGAGAGAGAGAGAGAGATGACAGAGCAGGAGGAACAGGTGAAAGTGAACGGAACATGCTAACATGTCTAGCTAATTTCTAAATCATGCCAGTTAAGGCCAGCTAAATTGTTGGTTGCACTTGTGCTCCCAGTGATGTGTCTTGACCTCCAGAAATGTATTTTTGCCACCAACGTTCCTATCCTTTGGGAATCCATGGGAATGGTGTATTTTGCTGTTATTTCGTACTTACTGTATGTTGGTGGTTAATTGGACCTGTATGGCCTTTAGTCAAGCTCCTACTGTCTTAACCACATGATGAGATCATTTGCCTGTACAAAATCATCATGACTGGATTATTTCACTTTCAAAAACCCTTTATTCGCAACAAAAACTGAAGAGTGAAAACAGTGAACTGCAATTACTGCACTACTTACTGAGATTAAAAACATCAACAATGATCATTTTAGGAACTAAAAACCAAAGACGTGAGTTTTAGCTTCCAGACTAAATTTTCTCTGAAGCACTGAAGGCCTGAGCTTTGAGGCCCTACGGGTTCCCGTCTGGGTGAAAGTTACAGCTATGTTCATCGAACCACATCAATTCATTAAAAAGAAAACAGGTTTTTAATTATAATTGTAATTTTATAAACTATGACACTGAAAAGTATTATAGAAATAATTGAAGTAAAATTTATTTAAGTTAACAAATTTCAGCAAACACTGCAGAGATGTAGGTAATTAGTCAGGAAAGGAAATAAGTTGTACATTTGGAAAAACTACACAAAAGTGCCTGAATTTAACTCCAAAATATCGGGGATTGAAATAGGGAGACTTTTTTTTTCATTTCCTGAGCATGGGACAGCTGGATTTCTGCCCCCATTGGACCTCTATTAGCACTTGTTGCACTTCTGATTTTTGACCACTAGGTGAAATAATGACTATATGGAGCTAAATGGGGCAACAAGCATGCTGCCCCATGATTGCGCAACATTTAGCAAGGTGAGCAAATTAGGTTAGGTTCAGCTTCATTGTAATTGTCAGAGTACAAGTACAGAAACAATGAAAATCAGTTAGCATCCAACAAGTGGTGCAAATAGCATTAAGTGAATTATCCATCCACCCATCTATCCATCTTCTACCGCTTATTCCTTTTTCAGGGTCACGGGGCATTAAGTGAATTAAATGAAGTAAATAAGGTTATGGTGCAATAAGTTAAGATAACAGTGTACAGGTAAAGGTAAACAGTATAATGCATACCAGTAATGCAAATGGCATTTACATTAAATGAAAAAAAAAAAAAATACGAATTATGGTGCAATAGTATGCAACAGCATGATGTTCTTCTGGAGAGTTTTACTGTTGCACTTGCTTCTTAGATTTGCAGCAAAACCCAGCAGCCTTCATTGTGTTTTTTTTGTCTGAAAAGTGGTGTCTTACCGCTTAATATGCTGAAACATTTTTCTGTAACATAAAATTTTGTGTTAGAAAACTAATGTTTGGGAATCTAAAATGTTTTTGTCCTGAATCGATAATGTAGAAGTCATAAAATAAAAATCAATAACAAAGTTTGTACTAAAAAACAGTAGGGTGCCTAAGAATTTTGAACAGTACTGTGTATAAATGTAGTAATGACGGACAATCGCAGTAAAGTGCAAGTACTTGCAAATAATTGCAGATAATAACAGTAATGTGCAAACAGTATAGTGTGGTATCTAATGCTAATGCTTAGTTATTAGGTGGAGGCTGGCAGTTAATGCTTAGAAGCTGAGTTCAGCGTGAGTACAGTTGAAGGGAAGGAAAAAAGCTGTTCATTCGGCTTTTTGTTTGACAACACAGACTTCTGTAACATTTTCCTGATGGGATACATACAGTCCATGGTGGGGATTGGAAGTGTCTTTGATAATACCTCTCGCTCTCCACAAGTAACGTTTTTGATAAATGTCGTTAATGTTGGGCAGCTGTGTTTCAATGATGTTTTCACTACGCATTTGTAAGAATGATTTCAATGTACAGCGATAGAATCTCACCATGGTCTGAGGAGCAAGGTGAGCTTTCTTCAGTCTTCTCTGAAAGAAGAAGAAACCTTTATTTGTCACATATACATTACAGCACAGTGAAATTCTTTTTTTCGCATATCCCAGCTTGATATGGAGCTGGTGTCAGAGTACAGGGTCAGCCATGAAACGGCAGCCCTGGGGTAGAGAAGGTAAAGGGCCTTGCTCAAGGCCCAACAGTGGCATCTTGGCAGTTGCACCTTATTTAGGAAGAGAGGAGGTGTTGAGGTTCCAGGAAAGGTCAACAGAGATGTGGACACCCAGAAACGTCAAGGTAGAGACCCACTCTACTTCAGTCTCGTTAATAATGATGGGGTGTGTTTGAGGCTCTTTAAGGACTTCTGACAGACCACAATCAAATTCAAATTCCATCCATCTTCTATACCGCTTATCCTACTGGATTGCGGGGAACCTGGAGCCTATCCCAGGGAGTGGGATACCCCTGGACAGGACACAATGTGGGATACCCCTGGACGGGATGCCAATCCATTGCAGGGCACATTCACATACACATTCACACATTATGGACACTTTCGACATGCCAATCAGCCTACCATGCATGTCTTTGGACTGGGGGAGGAAACCGGATTACCCGGAAGAAAAGACGGCAGCATGGGGAGAACATACAAACTCCACCCACACAGGGCCACGGCAGGAATTGAAACCCCATCCCCGGAGGCGTGAGATGAATCGCGTTAACCGCTAAGCCACCGTGCGCTTTCGAATTTCCCCCTGGGGGATCAATAAAGTATCTATCTATCTATCTATCTATCTATCTATCTATCTATCTATCTATCTATCTATCTAATTCTAATTCATAAATCAAAATGGGTCACTCAGAAGAGGTCATTAGTATTTCAATGGAATTTAAAGTGTTGGAGTTGTGAATGAGGACTCTATAAAGATTAATGGTGGTGCTCTGAGACCTGATTTGTGCGACTTTTCCACCATGAAACCTTCCTTGAGTCCAAAAAACAAAACAACAGCAGTAGAGCATTAAGAGGTAAAAGAAACAGTTATTGTGCTTTTCTTCAGTGTCATTTTTGTTGTCCCTCACAGCCTGATTCCATCCCTCTTTCTCTCTTTCTCTCTCGCTCTCTCTCTCTCTCTCTCTCTCTCTCTCTCTCTCTCTCTCTCTCTCTCTCTCTGTCTCTTATTTTCTCTCTCGACATCACCCCAGTCTCTCGGGAAGAAGATTAGAGCATCATCTTGGTCTTACAGAATCAACCCCCACCACCAGCTCTACACCTTATATTTGATCCACTTGCCAGGTGACCCAGTGAGGGTCGACCTGACTCTTCACTCAGCCTGGCACATCATGCCCTCCTGGCACTGCTTTGCCTCCTCTGCCTGTGAGACGTCCAATGACTGGCACAGAATGAGAAAAACGGCATCTGCATTGTGGCAAGGCAGCATGGGTAATGAACCCAGAGTTGCGAGGATTCCTCCCTGTGGAAGCGTGGTATTAAGACAGAAGCTTTACTCTTGTAGATGACTTTCATGCACTGACTGCTGTGGCTGCATAGATTTTTTTTCTCACCCCTGAGATATGGGTTGGTCATATGTTAATATTAGATCATGGTGGTTTTTTCATTGATCTGTACTCTTTTCAGGTCTGGGTTCACTCGAGGTTTGTTTTGTTTTTTTCTCTTTGCAATTTGTTGCCGCAGGAGGGGGAAGAACGCTGTTTTGGGTCATTTAAATGGATTTTCCTCTTGCAATGGCTGCCTTTCATTTGCGTGAAGAGAAACCGAGGGCCGTTTGATTCCCTTAATGAGCTTGTCACCTGCCTTCGCCTGCCAAGTGTGTAACACGTGCAAGCTCCTGTGTATCGCAAAAGCTTACCACAAGAGGTATACATGCTCTTTTCTTCTCCTGATGCGTTCCATTTCTTGGCAGCATCTTTCTAACATTGTTCATTACCAATTACAGCAGGCCCCTTCCAGTGCAGCTCTCGAGCTGCCATGTTCACATGGTGCCATTCACATGCAGATGCCTGTAAATCCCTGGCTCGCATTATTTTTAAAAAGAATCAGTTGGTTTCTCATTTCTGATATTGCGTGTTATATTTTACAGTTTTGTTGTAGAAAAATGCTAAACAACTACAGTAAATGTTCATTTGGTAGATACTTCAGGTGTCCCTTCTCTATCTTCTTCACCATCTATCCATCCTCCCATCCATCTTCAACCGCATACTCCTTTTCAGGGTCACGGGGAACCTGGAGCCTATCCCAGGAGGCATCGGGCACAAGGCGGGGTACACCCTGGACAGGGTGCCAGTCCATCGCAGGGCACAATCACATACACACTCACACACATTCATACACTACGGACACTTTAGACACGCCAATCAACCTACCATGCATGTCTTTGGACCGGGGGAGGAAACCGGAGTACCCGGAGGAAACCCCCGACGCACGGGGAGAACATGCAAACTCCGCACACACATGGCCCCGACGGGACTCGAACCCTGGACCCTGGAGGTGTGAGGCGAACGTGCTAACCACTAAGCCACCGTGCGCCCTTCACCATCTAATACTCTAATATAATTGGTAAATGCTTGATTCTGATTCGTCAGAAGTTGGTGGCCTGGGACAATAGTTCAGCCTGCAAGATTTGTAGTAATGCTCTCGTCCTAATATGTTAGCATTGCTATAGTAACCTACACAGGGACTTGTATACAGTGCACACATTATATAAAGCACATACATACATAAATATGTAGAGTATAATCATTGATTTGGTGAAGTTTTCTTTGGGGAGATGTTTGTCTAGAATTTTCGAAGTGGTCAACAGTTTTAGCAGTTTGCAACAGTCAGAGGTAAAGCTGAATGTTTTCCAATATAGGTCTTCAGGATGGGGGGATTTCCGGTTTGAAATCTGCATATTTTCACCTTATTTACTTCACAGGAGAGAAAGAGAGAGGCTGGTGAAGGAACAACTGTTTATAGGTGCTATAGCATAAGTGATAATCGGATTTAGCTTGCTTCAAGGATATTGAATGTAATGAAAAACAGATCAAATCTATGACATGCACTTTTTAATATATTTTTTTTTAAATTGTCTAAATTGCTGTGCTATAAGAGGAATAAAACATTTTAGCATGTACTGTAATAATAGAAAATAAAGAACTTCACGGCTTATTTCCGTATAAGAAAAGAAAAAGCTTTGTTTTATTTGTTACTTAATATTTTATTAATATTTTAGTCTGTGTGTACAATCCTATGTTACATTCAGGTCATATTTTTACTGTTTAATAAAAGGGGGAGCGATACTAAACATGGTTGCTCCTACATGTACCTTCTTTTGTAAAATAAATAATTAAATACCCTAAATAAATAAATATTAACCATACTTTATTATTAAAATGATTGTCATTTTAAAAATGACTACGATTTTAGACACATTTCTGAAACCTTTTTGTCCGTCTTTCACTCTCTTGCACCTTCTATCCCGTTTCTTCTTCCCCTACCTCTCCAGAAGACGAGTGCTCTTCCAGTGGCATCATAGTGGCAGCTCTGGCTTTCATCATAGGCCTGCGCTGATGTTATGCCACATCTTGAACCCTTTTTCATGTGCATTAAACCTGCTGCATAAAAAAACAGACTCATAGCATTGCAGGGAAAACAAGGAGTGAAATGGAAGCTAAAAGATTTTCTGGAGTTGTAAGCCAAAAAAATAAAGAAAGTGGGAAAAAACATAGATGCCTCTCCATAAAGCAAATGAACTCTGCACAGCTCTCTGTCTATATTAAAAAATAATAACAATAAATAAAGTATGAAGTACAAAGTAGTGGTAACTTGGTGATCTCTAATTATTTCATGCCCCTTGGTTCTGCGGTACAGGACGCCATGATAGCGTTGGTGGGAAAAGTAGGGGAAAAAAGAGAATGCTGGATGATTGACAGTCGCCCATCCCTCAGGATCTCATTAGGCTACTGACTAAAAGCTAGTGGGCACGCTCACGCTGGTCCTCTTTTAGTCCTACATTCAATCAGACGGAAAAAGAAACGCCTTCTTTCAGTAAGCTGTGGAAATTGGAGAATGGAAAAAAAGGAGGGTGGGTGGCTCTGGTCTTATCTCATCTGATCAGACACTTAATTAAAAACCCATGTTTTTGACCATTTTTTTTTTAATTTATAATTTCTTGGTGAGAGAGTCTTTGCAGTCATCTGACTCTCTCGGTCCTGGTTCTCTCAATCCTTCTTCTTCCTTTTGCCTTTCTGTGTGTGTGTGTGCTCTCTCGGGCTCGGGCTGGTGCGGGTCTGATCGCAAGGCTTCTGAGGGAAGTTTGAAGTGTTTGGCCCTTTGAGAGCTCTTAAAAGGCCAGCACTGAGCTCTCATCATCATGGATGTTGGGAAGTTCATATAAACTTCCAGAAGTTTTGGAGCCCAGGAACAAAGTTTTCAAAAAAAAAAAAAAAAAACCTCAGCCATTAATCTGAGTTATGCTGCCTCGCTGTGTCAAAAGGAACGTTTACACAAAAATTGGGGGTTTTCTACATCAGCCCGCTCTATTCAGTTCGACATATTTGAGGGGTTCATGGTTGAAAAAGCATAAACTATTTGGTCTAGCTGTGGCATTTTGTAGACTAGATGTAGCAACGAGCATTACGGCAAGCCAATGCCAAGCCAGATATGTGGAAGAAATTACAGAAGTAACTTCTTTAAATATGTCATCATAATTGGTCCACTTATGTTTGATTCACTGCTTGATTGTTGTTGTTTTTATTGTAATCCCAGTATCATGGGTTCATGCTGATGATAGTGTATATCTTCCAAATATATATATATATATATATATATATATATATATATATATATATATATTAAAACTGTGTTGAAATCCAACTGAAATAGTCGACTTTGCAAGAATGTGTTTTTATTATTTTTTGTCCACATAATCCAAGAGACACAGAAACTCACTGTTTCTTGGCATTTCCTATTGGGCAACAGGTTTCCGATTCCAGCATCATAGGTTTAATTCCCAGATCGATAGATAGATAGATAGATAGATAGATAGATAGATAGATAGATAGATAGATAGATAGATAGATAGATGAATTTATAGATGTAAAGGAAGATACACCTCGGCATCTGGGAATTAAAGCTATGATGCTGAGATACACTCACCAGTCACTTTATTAGGAACACCTGTACACCTGCATTTGTGCAGTTGTCCAATCAGCTAATCATGTCGCAGCGGGGCAATGCATAAAATCATGCAGATGCAGGTCAAGAGCTTCAGTTAATGTTCACAACAATTGGGTGGGGAGTAAGGTGTATGTGCAATCTCTGTGACTTTAACCGTGGCATGGATGTTGGTACCAGATGGGCTGGTTTGAGAATTTCAGAAAATCCTGACTTCCGGGGTTTTTCACACACGACAGTCTTTAGAGTTTTCACAGAATAGTGCAAAAACAAACAAACAAACATGGAAATGCTGATATGTTGATGAGAGAGGTCAGAGGGCAATGGCCTGATTGGTTTGAGCGGCCAGGAAGGATATCATTTAACCACACTTTACAACTGTGATGAGCAGAAAAGCACCTCAGCATGCACAACACATCAAAACATGGGTTAGCCTATGCCCCTATAATTATTCATTTTTAAACTTGTGGTATCTTTTAAGAATGACCTGCTGATGAAAATGAATTATTTCTGGGATTGCAGTGTTACGTCTGACACAACCAGTGGAATATCTTCTATAGTAAGTAAGTAAGTAAGTAAAATTTATTTATATAGCACGTTTTCCTCAGCAAAGCTGACCAAAGTGCTGAACAGAGTAAGGAAAATAAAATAAACACAATAAAACTAAATAAGAACAGACAGTAGACAATAGTAAAAATTCAAAGTAAGATCAAAAAGCCTGACAGAACAGATATGTTTTTAGTCTCATTTTAAAAGGGGTTATGGAAGGTGCAAGGCGGATGTCCAGTGGCAGTTGATTCCATAAATGGGGGGCAGCAACAGCAAATGCTCTATCCCCCTTTGTTTTTAACCGAGAGTGAGGGACATGCAAAAGAAACTTATCTGAAGATCTTAGAAATCTGTTCGAGGAATGAGGTTTAAGAAGAGCCGTGAGATAGGAAGGCGCTTGATTGTTCAGAGTTTGAAAAACAAACATTAGAATCTTAAACTGAATTCTAAAACGGACTGGGAGCCAATGAAGCGATGCTAAAATTGGGGTGACATGATCAAATTTCTATACCGCTTAATCCTTTTCAGGGTCCCAGGAAGCATTGGGCACAAGGCAGGGTACACCCTGGACAGGGTGCCAATCCATCACAGGACACACAAACACATACACACACTCACACAGCCATTCATACGCACACTTTGGATATGCCAATCAGCCTACCATGCATGTCTTTGTACTGGGTGAGAAAACCGGAGTACCCGCAGCACGAGAACATGGAAACGCCGCACACACAGGGTGTAGGAATTGAAATTCACACACAGGGTGTGGGACCCTGGAGGTGTGAGGCGAAGGTGCTATCCACTAAGCCACCGTGTGCCCCCAGTGGAATATATGATCCCCTATATGATCTCCTCTATCATTTATATTTTGTTATTTCTTATTTAGTGTTGTTATTTTTTACACTGAGTTTGTTCACACATACAGTAGTAAATAATCTGATAAGTACAACAAAAAAGAAATAAATCAGATTTTGGCAATCATTCATTCACCACATTCTTATATACTTACATACACCTAATAATGTGAAAAGTTCAGGTCTATAGGGTCACTCAAGAGTGAGGTTTCTTTTAAATACTTTATGTACACATCGATTTGCACTGAATAAAACCACCAAAGAAGATGGTCCTATTTATTTACAAGTTTACTTATCTGTCTTGTTTTGTCGCCATGTGAGGGTTTAGTGTTGAATTAAGATGAGGTCTAGGGTTAGGCTTGCTTCTGAATCAGCGCTCCTCTATCTGCTTTTGCTTGCACACATGCACAAACATTTACAAATTGAAGATGTCAGATGAAGTGCCATATATGTGCTGATTAATCCAATTACTCAGCTGAAATCTTTATTAGTGTCTTTCTCAGATGTCTTTAAACACAGTTACAGCCTCCAATATGACACTACTATGCCATTTACAGTACATGACCATTTACATAATTGGTATATGGTATATAACACTGATTTCGACACTAAACAAGACAAATAGCTGTCCAGTTAAGTATGAGATAAAACACTGGGGTGTGCTGTTATAGGAAAATAATCAATGACAGACTGGTGTGATGTGGCCTGTTGTAAAAATTGACTTACTCTTATCACCCAGATGTTTTATTCTTCTAATACCACAGCAATTTTTCAATGATTATTTTATTTTTTGTTTATTTATTAATGAATGTTTAAAGTTATATGAAATGTTGTGGCATTTTCACAAAGCATGTAATCAGGAACTCACTCAACTTATAGCATCTATAAACAGGCATTCCTTTCTAATGTCTTCATTCTTCCCATCTCTTGATGATAAGTTATAAGAAATGCCACTTTTCATCCACTTTTCATATGAACTCCTCTGTCTTGCAGATTGTTATCATGCGCTAGCACTGGAGACTCCTTCCATAAATGTTAAATCAACATCTCGTTAGTGAAACCTTCACCATATAAATGATTGAAGGTTTTTATTTACCACACTTTAAATCACTACAAATCATTGTGTGTTAGTCTATTTGTGTAACTTTGTTTTTATTACAGAAATGTTAAGGTATTAGAACAAGCACATTAATATAAATCTGTGTTTTGTATTACAGCAGCACGTTTGTATGAGTTAGTTTCTGTAATAGAATATTAATCAAAACCCTCTGACCAATCAATAACGAGAATCCATCAGTGTTGTGGTATAACTATGTATACCTATGTATACTAAGAATGTCTATACTGAAGATCTGATAGTAAAGATTCGCATAAAGTGAACCTTTATAACAGTCACATATACAGAGTGCACACATATCAATGACTACGGAAAAACACTAGAAGTGCAAATAAGCAAAATGTTCTGTGGTGATTTAAATAGATATACTGCAATCTGTACATCACAACCCTAAACCGTGCAAGATGAAAAAGCTCAATTCGGTAAGCGAATCTGGCTATTACCCATCTCCAATTAGGGAGGATGGGTGTACCATTCTTGCTCTGGCTTAATCCCCTCTTAAATTAGAAGAACAGCAGCCAGTCTCTCAGAGCGATGCATACGGTCCACTCGCTCACTGCTTTTCATTATGTGTACAAAAAGCAGACACACACGCTTGCACAGTGGCTCACAAAGCATGAGGCGTCAGTCATCTCAGAGATTGTGTTGCCTCTTGGGTTCAAACCAGGATTTGTACACTCAAGCAAAACATCTTTCAGCCCCTCTTTTGTCCAACCAATTTATCCAGGAGGCAAAAGTACGAGAGCTAACCCCACCATTACGATGAGCCTGTTCTACTGCTTCCATCATAGCCGGCATGACTTTTATATCCAGCCGGATACACAGATGATATGATTGATACAGTATTGAACCACAGGAAAGCTTATAGAAATGAATGTCTGGGATGAACCACAGATTGATGTGCTCGAACAACACAAGCACAGAGGATTAGCGGGGTTTCCAGCTTTGCTGTGTTTATAATAAACTAAATGAATACTTTCGGGCATTTTTTGGTAGTTTGTGTATTCATGAAAGATTCATAAAGATTTGCGGCCATTGGTTATTTCTCTGGATGAAGTTTCAACGGCTTCATTTGGTTTCAGCCATATTAAGTAGCGATCAGCACTGGATTTTGTTTATCCAGGCTGGAATTAATGACCTTTTGAAGGTTTAAAAAAATCTTTTTGTTGTTAAGTCAACTGGTTTACTAAAAATGAAGAAGAAAGCAAGAAGATCAACGGAGTTTGTTTCACCCTCAAAATCCCTTTGCTTTATGTTCCATTTGAAGGCCGTAGTGAGTGAGGGACTGGGGGGTGGGGACGTTCGTTCAGAATCAAAGGGCTGTCATTTATGTTTTAGTTTCTGGAGATCATGCTATGGTTTAAGACTTTAAAAGTAATTATCCAAATATGAACAGCAAATTTGAGCGGATAGTCTTCGACTGTTTGCCTCGCACAAACCATGGCGATGCCAAATATGGTGCTGTAATTAAACTCATCGTCTGGCACCAGGGTGCCTCATCTACCAACAGAATGCAGCACTGTCATCGCATCAGGATTCAGGCTTTCATGTCCTTATAGAGAAAAGAGCTTCAAGATACAGCTGAGCTGAGCAATCCAAGCAAACACACATTCACCGAACTGCACAGAGAAAACAAATTAGCAGAGCTGTATTTTATTCTGAGGGGTTCCAGAGTAAATAAATACAGTCTGTCAGAAAGTCTGCGGTATAATGCCATTTTTCAGACGATCTCTGCTCTCGTCCCACAGAAGAGTTGTTCTCCAATCAAAAGGCTTCCCTCATGACCACACAAACGACACACTGTGGTACCGGAGCAGTGCTATAACCAGATCGAGAAACCAAACCGTAACCTTGACTGAGCTTATTGAGACTCCGATCCAGCACTTTACTGTGGCTTTTAGTCATTCACTCTCACTCTGGTTCCATCTGGCTCGTCTGGCCGGGCCCCTCAGAGGGCACAAAGGACGGATTACTGCAGCTGCCAGTCACGTTAAAACCCTCAGCCGCTGCCGTCTTCGGCCCGCATCCTTGTCTATCACAAAGGGACATCATTAACGTGGTACAATGGAGCCCTCTGACATCAGCCACACACTCGCACACTCCTTGTTCAAGAACACGCGAATGACGTAAGAGGACAAAGAAATAGAGCCATGAAATATTCAGATTAAATCCAGAGCTCCATAATGTGATTTGAGACGCTCTCACTCTTGACATAGACAGAAAAAACAGCATCTGCTTTAACATGTAGTGTTGCCGTTGACCTGGCCAGTGGTGATGCAGATCTGGAGTATTACCAAGTAAGAAAACAATTCCATGAATCCCTCAGAACAGATTTATTTGATGGACTTTCAAATTATAACATTATTCAGAAGTGCATTCTGGTGATTTATCGGCTTGAGCTTTTAAATCCTGAACTTTCTATTGACAGAAAAGATTCATTCCAAGTTGATATTATTTACAGGCCTAATTATTTTTCCCTCATTAAGGTTTGAATTAAATCCATTCAGTTCATAATTATAACTATAAGAACACAATAATACATATTTTGGTAATAGAGCTTTGTTTTTCCACTGCGGTAACAAATAAAAAATCTCACGCCGACATAACCATTGATACCCAAACCAGCCAATCATATGATTCACATCCTCACGTCCTTCGCAATCAAAGACATTGTTGTATGCTATAGATCAGGGATCTTCAACGTTTTCCAGGCCAAGGACCCCCAAAATGATGGCGAGATGGAGTGGGGACCCCCTAATTCTATATATTGTATGAAATTGTGTTATATCAAACTGGTACCAAAACTTTCACGACCCCCATGCAGTACCTCCCTTGGGCGGGACCCCTATGACCCCCTAGGGGTCGCGGTTCCCCTGTTGAAGACCTCCGCTATAGATACACTTTTCTTATTCCTGGACAGGTTCTTTACAATTTCTGAGTACCACTATGATCAAACAGAACATTATCGTATGATGAACACACATGTTCATAAACTCATACAGATTTACATTACTTAACACATGGTAAGAAAATTAAAGTAAGTAAGGAAGGAAAACATTCGGGTTAGGATTCCCATGTCTTCACTGCATGCAGGCAACCAAAATCCATCACTTCTACCTTACTTCTTATTTTTCTATTTCATATAATATTTTCAGGAGCTCAGGTTCAGTCGTTTGATTATTTATTTATTTATTTGATTTATTTGACAGTTTAAAAAGCCATTTCAGCGCAAGATCTACATACACAGATTTGCTTTATATAACGTGATGTTTAATCAAACAAGGAATATTTGATTAACAACTTTGATCAAATTAAATGGAAAAAATAAATAAAAAAAAAAATTCATGGAGCTTACTACCTAAAGTCAAGTTATTAATAATAAATGAACATATAATAAACAAATAAAAAGTTTGATAATAATTGGATTTCCCCCCAAAAATAAAAAATCTCCGCCTTGATATCACCCCCTTTGAAAATGGCTGCATTTGATCTGCTGCGAATCAGGCAAATGTAATCAGTATAAACTCCATAAAGTCAATGTTTTTGCTTCTTGCTTCACACAAACCTTTGAGCAAGAAACAAGGGCTGAAGTAAGCTATGATTTATCTCAACAGATGCTAGGCTCCTAAAGCAGTGTGTGTGTAGGGAGTATGGGTGTGTATGTGTGAGTGTTGGGGATTAAATTTGTCTACCCCTGGGATCCAATCCACTGCCTCTCAGCACTGCCCTCAGGAACTATTGGTATTAACAGAAATGATCCAGAGTGGATTGGAGTGTCGTATTGCCTGTTTCGTCTCTCCTCTGGTGAATTCATGGGTTAGAGATGATGTTTTAGGGATTCAATGAGGACAGGGCCTGTAAGGAACACCAGGCTCTGAGGATTTACACAGCAGTGCCACTTCAATTTGATGCTGAAATAGAAAAAAAAAACAACTGTCTACATTTCTGTTTGTGTTGTGTGATGAGTTTGTCATATTCCATCATCAATAAACTGCACTGAACTTTGCTTAATAGTCTTTATTGATTCCAGTTTTCAGGTCCCACATGCTGACAGGATAAAATGTCAACAACAAAAACAAAGATGTTTCATTCGATGTCACAATGAACAAAACTGGAAACACACATACTGTGACGTCTTTGGAACGGGATCTCAAGATCTCCTCTGGTCCTTAATGGTAACCACAGAGTGTGTTCTCCTCTTGCCTTTCATCCCATGGAAAATGTGGCTAGTCGAGGAGAGATTCTTTTCCCCATGGAGGTTACTATACCCCTGGGACGCCACATCACACACCATAGCCACAGAGAGTGCAGGATCAGATCCAATAAATATAGCTTCTTTAATGATGTCCTCTCCTGCTCGCGTTTGATCGGGAACTCCTCTGCCATTGTTGGTTTTGATTAGCTTAAACTGCTTAAGTCGTGACAAGTCCAGAGCTATTGCGCAGACAGCACTTAAACCACACGGGCACGCTTTGCCTCTTTATTGGTAACGTAATGGTAAGATGTTATGATGCAAGCAGAGCTGTGCATTCACACAGATTTGGTCTGTCCTTGGACTGTTATGCAGTCCATGGGAGATCATCCATATTTTTTTTTTTTTACTCCAGCAGTAGCCATGATCTGCATCTGGAAAAGCCATAATGTGTTTTATTGGTGCATGGGGGGAGTTTTGGATCACCAATATGAGATTAAAACCAGGCGTGATGTCAAGCTCCAAAGAAATGCAGCACTTTGAACATGTCAACCCGAGCATGTAGACGTCCACACAGAGAGGAACTATCTGTACGCTTATATGATACAGTATAAATAAGAGAACTTTTGATTGATTGTGTCTCAGTCTCAATCTCTAACTCCCTTGGTGTGTGTACATCAACACAACTCTGTCCACAGCTGAATTGGCTCTCTTCAGACATATCAAAGTCCAAGCATCAGCTAAACAGCCTTCAGATGAAGAAATGGAGAAAGCCCATTGGGTATGGTGTGTTTACCAGAGCACAGGAGGAATCAAAGCATGGACATGGCGTCTGGAGGCATTAAGGAGGAGGAGCAGGCATGGGAAGAAGGAGGGCTAGCGATGAGGAGGAGATGGAAGATGGAGGAAGGCCAAATGATGAGACCAAGGGCCCCTGGGATGTAAGAAAAAAAAAAAAAAATAGGACATCAGAGAGAACCCACCCAAGCATGTAAATGCTGTAAACAAACTGTAGGGGCATGTTTTTTCCTTTAGTGTTTATCCACCAAACCCCAAGTCGACAGGCTTCATAACATGCATGGTAGCAAATATTTACAGAACCTTGATCAGTAGGTTTTAGTATAGAACGTTATCGTCTTTCTCATATTGGGTCACGTTGGAGATTTGAGATTAAACCTCTTTAATCATAAACAAGCACTGTGAAAATCTAGCTCCAGGGCTGACAAGTACATATAAGTGAGAATCAAGTGCTTGTCGCTGTCAACATTTAAGACACGGCCTGCTCCACTTCTCTTGTACAGCATATAGCCCAGAAATGCCTTTCAAGTAACCTTTTGGTTCGATATGAAACCATGTGTTTTCAAGCAAGGGTATGAATAGCATGGAGTGTAACAGTAAACTAAGCATGACAAATGTTTGTCAGAACAACAAGAAACTAAATTGTACACTGGGATTAGTTGAACTGGACAAGCTTTTGATAAGAGTGGAATGTATCTTGTGATTATGATAAAATGATACTCTCTCCACTTTCTGGTCTGCATTCTTATGATTTATTCAAAGTAAATATCAAGAAGTGGAAATCGAACACTTAATATAAGAGTAAACCATATAAAATGTATCAGTTTAGCATTTACAATGCATTTGATAAATACGTAAATAAATAAATAAATAAATAAATAAATAAATACTCATTCATAGGTTGTGAACATTAAAGTGATCATTTGACCGAAAATATTTTTTTTCAGAAATACATATTTTTTCTACACATACCCCAACTGTATTCAATAAGCCAAGACATGCTTGATGTCCAACATTTGTTTTTTTTAGCATTTTTTTTACAAGGCTATTATATTAGCTAACAAGTAAGCAAAGTTAATAACTAAGAGTATGCAAGTATGCAAACAAGGAAATTGTTTGAGAGAAACATTTTAATAAAAATATATATAACAAATATAAAACAAACCGCAAATATATCCTCTTCACACCGTGCACACAAGTCTGCCATTTGTGCTGATGAAGAACGTGATTCTGGCTTCAAGATGGCTATTACGACTGTTTATAGCCATGTAGTGTCCTTTTCTTCATTTTTATAGCTTATATTGTGTCACACATTGTTAGAAACCACATCAGGGAGTCTGTTTGAGATGCTGAATAATGTGTACTTTGAGGTGTGTGATGATTTAGACATATTAGACATATACATTCTTTTGCTTTAAATTGAATTCAGTTTGACTTGTATAGCACTTTTAACAAAGGACATTGTCCAAAAGCAGCTTTACAGAAATATATAAATTCAGGATGTAAATTTTAAAAGTATGAATTTATCCCTAATGATCGGCAAGCCAGAGGTGACGGTGGCGAGGAAAAACTCCCTGAGAAGCTATGAGGAAGAAACCATGAGAGGAACCAGACTCAAATGGGAATCCATCCTCATCTGAGTGACACCAGGTAGTGCAATTATAAATAAATAAATCCCTTCTACAAGTGTACTAATACTACATAATCAGATAATTGTGCACACAATTGTGTAACCAGGAAATTCATTACAGTTTTTACATGAAGTTTGTTTTGTTAAACTTATCCACTGTTCACTCTTCACTGAGACTTGAGTGCAAAGCTGTTTGTGGCAATTGCATTCCTAAAGCTTTCGTAGCAATTGTAGCCCTAGCCATCATAGCATAACTGCTCATATGAATTGAGGTCCAAAGCCATCTTTATAGGTTTTAAGTGATACCATCCTCAGTAAGCTCAGTGATCTTTAGGCTGCACCATATGGGGCCATCCTTAGCAGCATGTGACTTCCAGTTGATCAGAACTCCAACCAAAAGTAGTGCATCAGGATGGAACATGCAGGTTCAGAGAGCAGAAGGGGTCAGGATCACTGGCATCTCAGGAGTAACATTTGTAGCTCAACAGAAAGAGAGAGGGAGAGAGGGAAAGAGAGGGAGAGATTATTAGGTATGCTTATTGCCCCATAATGGTTAAGAACAATGTTCTTTCCGTGAGTAAAAGCAGGGACCCTGGCAAGACTAGCTATGATAGCATAACTAAAAGGGAGAGCCAGAAGATAAATGTGGCAAAATGTGGTTAACTAACATTCAATGGAATGAGGATGTTACATAATGATTTACATAAATTGTTTTAAATTAACAACTTGCTTAAACCAATAATATAGGAAGGACCTCATATTTAAAAAAGAAAAAAAGTCAGAGAACTTACTTTTCTTCTTTCCATCTTCTGGAAATGTAGATGATGCAACTTCCATTTGAACATGTGACTTGTGATGTGACTTGTGAGTTCCAAATATTTCAGTCTCATTCAGTCAGAACAACAATGTACATTTTCATAACCTATAATGGACAACTCATGGAAAATGATGTTTCGTGATGTTAAATAGATTCAGGGATTTCTGGAAAAGAATAACATTTTTGAAGTAATGATATTTCAGTGTAATTTGTAGTTATAGTTGGGGGAAAATGCTAAGCTTCTAGCGTGTTTTCTTGAGCATCAGTGAATGTTGGCACCTTTTGTAATAGTCATGTACAAGTCCCTCAGTTGTCCTCAGTGTGAAAAGATGGATCTCAACATCATATAGCCACTGCTGGAAAAGAGTCCGGTATGTAGAAGATGCTGGAAAATCTAAGAAAATGGAGGACCTGGAGGATTTTTCTGAAGAACAGTGGGCAGTTTAACTGCTTAGGAAACAAGGTATATTCATGAATAACTCTCACAAAACTAAAAACATCCAGGTAAATAGATATGTAGGTTGATCATCCAGGTAACATCACACAATATTAAGAATCGAGCGTATGTAAACTTTTGACCTGGTCATTTGTGGAAATTCAGTTATTATTGTGTCTTAAACATCTCTTATGTGAAATAGCTTATTGAAGGCAGAACTAGGGCGGCTGTGGCTCAGTCGGTAGAGCGGGTTGTCCACTAATCCACTAACCGTGGGGTTGGCGGTTCGAATCCCGGCCCGGGTGATCCCATGCCGAAGTGTCCTTGGGCAAGACACTGAACCCTAAGTTGCCCCCAATGGCAAGCTAGCACCTTGCATGGCAGCTCTGCTACCATTGGTGTGTGAATGTGCTCTCATTTGTAAGTCGCTTGTAAATGTTAAAATGTAAAAATAATATTTCTGTAAAGCTGCTTTGAGACAATGTACGATTGTAAAAAGCGCTATACAAATTGATAAATTATAACTAAATAAAAAACATCATTCAATCTCTATGATCCCTCTTTTGTTTTAATTATTACCATTTTGCAGATTCTGTAAACTTATCAGCTCAATTGTACATACGTATAAATGTAATATCAGTAGGATACACCCCAGTTGTGGAATTACCATCGCTCCTGTTTTTTTCCTGTTGTCTCTAAAATGACTCACATACACGTTGTGCCTTCAATCCTGAGCTAAGTCGGGATTTGCCTTGGATCTAGAGAAAAGTTGAAAAGCAGATGTGACTTACATACTGTTGGCACCGGAGATGAAAAGGAACAGACAGGCAGGTAAGCCATTTTGGTAAACACATCGAACAGGACACATTTATTATTGTTAATGATTCATGTTTCCCTGCTTTGGATCTTCAGCCTTAATGGTTTTTGTTTAGTAATGTCACTTGCCGGTAGGGAATTTCCAAGGCGTTTTTATTGACATTTTCGAGTTTGAATGAAGCCTTTCAGCTCCTCGTAGTGCTCAAGTGAGTGGGCCTGTACCTAATCCATGGCTGAGTTTTTGGCGTCGGGTGTTCGGGAAAGGCCTGAGTCAAGGAGCTGCTCATGGGATTTGGTTAGAATCCGCTCCAAATGAGAGAAATCAATCAGAGCCCTTCAGCTGCACACTTCAGTGCTTGGGAGATATTCTGCAAGCACTTAGTCATTTATTTAAACAAAGATGGAGGAGGGGGGGGTGTTTGCTTGGGTTGTTTTACTCCTACACTGTTTAAAGGCACATGCAGACACACAGGCTGATGACAGACGTGTGTAAATATTGCTGAACCTGACATGGCACACAAACAGACTTAAAAATCATTACTTTGAAGTGCCAATGCACCCGGAAAATACTTATTAAATAGCTAACTCATTGGATCTCAACCTTGTGGTCACCTGAAATGCAGCTGGGGCTTGCAGGAGATTTATTTTATTTTTATTTTTTTTACCAACCATTATTATGTTCTATAAGTTTCTTTGGAAATATTTACATATAATATTAATAATAAAAAAGCTAATTGTAAAAATTTTATTAAACTGGCTATATATTCAGTTTGGAACACCTCTTGTGCCCATTTTATGCTTGACCTCTGTGGAGCCCATTAACTTTATTTTCCAGGCTGTTGTTATAGAAATTAAATCAGCACTTTCTGACCTATCAGATTTTCATGCTCAGGAGTACAGTTTACTGTATGTGTAGGAGATGGTTTAAAAGAAGAAGAAAAAAAAACATTATATCAAAGAAATTAGTTTATTTTAGTCTTAATCTACGTTACCTAGCAATGCACTATTGAAATAATTAATATCAGGTTTGCCTCGCATCTCTGGGGTTGGGTGTTTAAATCTCACCTACACCCAGTGTGCATGGAATTTGCATCTTCTGGGGTTTCCTCCAGGTACTCCAGTTTCCTCCCATTGTAGGGTGATTGGCATTTCCCAATTGTCTGTAGTGTGTAAATGGGTGTGTGAATGTGCCCTGTTATGGATTGGCACCCTGTCCAGAGCGTCCCCTGCCTTGCAACCCAAGTTCCCTGGGATATTCTCCAGACTCCCTGTGACCCTGGGTAGGATAAGCAGTATGGAAAATGGATAGATGAGTCAGGGTTGAGTTGGGTCAACTTTGAGCCTTTTCGTTTGGGATCACTGGCCAAAAAAAGGTTGAGGACCCCCAAGTTAACTCCTCTTGTATGGCTGATTCCAATTATATAGATTAGTATAGGGGTCAAATTTCTTAAAATTCCCCTAAAAGCTACATTTATTCATTTAAACCAGGGACTTTTTCAATACTTCTGATTCAGTTCAGTGTTGTGAATTAGCTCAGTTTGTAATTCAGTGTTGGATATGAAGACCCCTTTAGTGTCTAAAAGAATCGTAAAGAACCTGGTTGCAAAAAGAACTGAATAGCCTAGCAATCTGATGCTACTTGGTTATAATCTGACTGAAGAATCTATCAAGAAGTTACGTAGGGAAAAGATTGACATTAACTACAATGTTATCACAAGACAGGGAGTAAAAGACATCTAAATACACTAGAAACTCTGGAGGAATACATGTATCTTAATGCTTACAACTTTTGTTGTTTTTGGGCATATTGAAGACCGAATGATTTACGTGTAAAACGTCAGGGACGTCGTGACACTGAAAGTAGAGGTGCTGTGCAACCAGATGCCATAAGCTGCTTTGTTAGCTGAACAAAGTTAGCTAGCTAAATGTGTCCATTATACAGGGTGTTGCAAAAGTCTCCATAGCACCACCTCAGTTATGTCTTCGTCAGTGATTGTTCTTGGAAGTCTAATTCTCGGTTGGTCCGCAACACTTCCAGTCTTTTTTTGAATTTGGCAACAGTGTTGTGTGTGATGTGCTCACCATGTTTTTGACCTTGCGACAACGTCCGATCTAGCCATGAGAATGATTCCAATACGTTCTTTTTTTTCAAGGTGTTCTTAAAGGATATCTGACAAATATATAATATAGAAACTAAATATGAAATATTTTGGAAGGCAAATTTGTTTAAAAAAGTGTTAATTTCCCAAAATGTATGTCAGGGGTCTATTAGCTCAGTCTCTAATATCACGAAATATGCTTGAAAATATGCAAAATATGAACAACACAGGTAGAATCTTTCCCAAACCCTCTATGGTCTAATGGCCATTTTCAGGGATATTTTAAAGGTGTCCATAACACTGTGATATTGTTTTATGATACTAAGGATGCAACAATAGGATACAATAAAATGTCCTCAGTTCCCTCTCTCATGCACACACACACACACACACACACACACACACAGACACGTGCACACACATTGTATCCTGTCTACTGTTTACCCTGCATACTGGCAGTGATGAGATACAGACACTAAATCACTGATAGCGCAGGGAACAAAGCTTGTTTGATCTTTCAGTGTGTGTGTGTGTGTGTGTGTGTGTGTGTGTGTGTGCTTGATTACAGGCTGGACAGGGCCATCTGACCTCTCAGCAGGTCGAGCATGACCTTTGACACCTTCCCAGCAGGCCTTGATGCAAACCCAATGCATTCTCCAACATGACGGCGGGATGAAAGGACGAGTCCAATGCACTGTGCAATGAGAGCATTTCCTCTCTCTATCACACACACACATACACCAACACCTATATAGAAACACACACCCTTCACACTCAGTAGGCACAGGCAACACACTCACTAAGTGTCTGAATATTAGCATGTGCTTCTGCCTGGTGTCAGAATTTCATTTCTGTAGTAAATGCACAGACTGTATAGAGAGAAAAAAATTAACTATTACATTTTAGGTTTTTGTGTGTAGATCAAGTTTTATGTGTCATGTTGTTTTTAACATGAGATGACAAAGATGTGTCAGGAGGCACTGAAGTGCAAGCGCTCTTAAATCTTAAATCCTAGGAAATAAACTTCTTCAGAACGTACAAACACTTTCTGTACCCCATCATGCTCTTCATTTTAATAAGGATAACTCTCAATGAACATACAGTAGCTGGAATACCTCTCAATATTTGTATACAGAAGTGTTATA
>JAFFST010045121.1:135522-159119 GCA_022414735.1 Noturus placidus | reverse complement strand
ATATATATATATATTACAGCATTACAGTGTCTAACTAATGAAAGGAAAATACAATACACATTCCACATTCATCTTACCACTACAGCACTTTATTACTTATGTATTTAACTGTCTGTAATTCTGCTTCCTTTGACATCTTTTTTTGTCGACGGAGTTGTACGCGTATCTTTTATACCATTAATATGTACCTTTCACCTGGAAAAGTTGATATAGTATATTTTAAAGTGCACCTATTATGCTTTTTGAGATATAATGCTTTTATGTAGTGTGTTATAGAGCTGTTTGTGAATGTGAATGGCGGCTGTGGCTCAGTTGGTAGAGCGGATTGTCCACTAATCCACTAATCGTAGGGTTGGTGGTTCGAATCCCGGCCCGGGTGATCCCATGCCGTGTCCTTGGGCAAGACACTGAACCCTAAGTTGCCCCTGATGGCAAGCTAGCACCTTGCATGGCAGCTCTCCTACCATTGGTGTGTGAGTGTGCTCTCATTTGTAAGTCGCTTTGGATAAAAGCGTCTGCTAAATGAAAAATGTAATTCCAGACTTACTTCCTGTATTAACCTACATAGGTTTGTAACAAAAAACTTCGCCTCTGGTCTTCATTGGCTGCTCATGAACAATGTATACTTTGACTCTCCCTCAAACACCACACTTCCTGTTGCCGTGAAAGAGTTAGGTTCCCGTTGTCACCATGTCTAGAAGATGTTTTCTGCGCTGCTAAAGCAAACCCACTTTGCATAAACTACCAAAGGATGAGGATGTAAAGCATCAGTGGTTAGAGTTCATTTTTAAAACTATACCACAGCAATTCATCTCTGACCTTTGTTTGTGTTCCTGTCATTTCACTGACGACTGCTTCTCCAATCTAGCTTAAGTCAATGTGGGATTTGCAAAACGATTATTTATTAAAGATGAGCCCATACCCACTTGTGAGGCCAAATTGTGATGGATAGACGACTGGGTCAGAGCATCTCCAAAACAGCAGGTGTTGTGGGGTGTTGCAAGTATGCAGTGGTTAGTACCTACCAAAAGTGGTTCAATGAAGGAGAACCCGGTGAACCAGTGACAGGGTTTGAATGGAATGGTTTGAGGAACATGGCAAAGAGTTTAAAGTGTTGACTTGGCCTCAATCCAATTGAGGATCTGTGGGATGTGCTGGACAAACAAGTCCGATCCATGGAGACCCCACCTTGCAACTTACAGGCGTTAAAGGATCTGCTGTTAATGTTTTAGTGATAGATACCACAGAACACTTTCAGAGGTCTTGTAGAGTCCATGTCTTGACGGGTCAGAGCTGTTTTTGTGGCACAAAAAGGACCTACACAATATCAGGCAGGTGGTTTTAATGTTATGGCTGATTGGTGTATATACATCACAACATGCATTTACTGTCTCTTGTTCCTTGTGTTTGGGTGTTGGGAGATCAAATATCCACACAAGAATAGGAATATCTCACAATTTTGACTTTGTGTGGACATTTTGCTGGTCCTCACAAGGAAAACTGAATGAATACATACGTGGCAGAGAAAAAAAATATTTAAAGGAAAAATAATACAGAGAGAAGAACAACAACACGATTAACTCTTAACCTCTGGAGATAAATCTTGAAGTGTTGAATTAACATAAGTGGTGTTGGATTTAGTATCCTAGTGTACATTTACGTCCAGTCGGCTTGATATAAACACTGCAGGTGTTCCTTGAACTCTGGAGGGATTTTATTGCTTGCACTGTGATCACAAATCAACTTGCCTCCAAACGTCGATACCGAATTTCCCCTACAACCCCCTGCCCCAGCCACCCAGTGTCTGATTTGATTTTAATAATAGCGTGTCTGCTTGTGCTGCCGGCACTGCAGTAAATTCAGCAGATCACAGGGCAGACGCAGGGCTGTGCGCCACACTAAACTGTCCCCCCAAGACACTTTACTCTCCACTCAAGCTCACCTGGGTTTCCACCAATCCTACACCAGCATAAACCATCATTCAGCATGGACCTCCCCTCTTGTCTGACTCCCCTTCACTGTTTTTTTTTTTTTTTTATCATGATGGTGATGATAAATGGCTCTTTTTTTTCCCCACTCAAACTTTAATTGCACGCTCTTTTCATCTTAATGTGCTGTTTGTTTCCTGCCGTTTATGCAGCAGTGGCAGGGCTGTAATTTTTGGATCCAGGGGAGGTGTGACGGACTGCAGCAGCAGGTGGAAGATCTGTTTGCCATCTATCCCCTAGACAAGAGGATGCGGAGGGAGATTTCACCACCGTTTAATGCAAATCTCAAGAAACAGTTTCTATAATGTGGCTCAAATCACAGGGTCTTTAACGATGCTCATAATTCCATGGACAAGTGTCAGAAGCTTGCTTTGATTTTAACAGGGTGGATCTTATTCATTATTATGCGCTCTTAAATTATAGTTTAGTCTTTATACTGTCAAGAGGAGTTTAGCCTTTATACTGTCTTTAAATCTACTTATTTGGCAGACCTATAGTCAGTGTGACGTAAAACTGAGACATGATACATGTGTTAAGGGTTATGGGGCTTGCTTAAGGGAACAGCCTGGCTGTTCTAAGGTTTGAACTTATAATCACCCAATCATCTTAATCTTAGGGAATGGTGTGGTGAAAAATAAAATGTAAACAATCGGTAGATCATTATTTGGTTTACAATGTTTGCGTCTTTAGATTCATACTGGAGCTGTGAGGCTAAGAATGTTAACAAAACTATGTTACCCAAAATCTCCAGTGCAAACACTGCATCTAAGACATGTACAGTATGGTGTCTGGTGTTTATTTATTTAATTTAAATTATGCATCCATCCATCCATCCATTTCCTGTACTGTTTATCTTTACTGGGTTGCAGGGAACCTGGAGCCTATCCCAGGGGGCATGGGCCACAAGGTGGGGGACACCCTGGATGTGGTTAATTTGAATTATAATAATATTAATAAATGCTAACTTACAAACATTATTTTTTTATGTAGCACCTTTGATAAATTTAAAATGCAGCTCTAAAGTGCAACAAGCACTGCTTTCATGTAATTTTGCTTTGCTTTCACGCCATTTAGTTCGCTTTCATTCTGTCTCCGCCCCGTTCTGAGATTGGTGTTTTACCTGATTGTGTACACCTGTTCTGTGTCCTCATCCTGTTGTCTTAAAATACCTTTGTGAAGTCTTATCATGCTATTTGTCTCATTAAGTGGATTTGATTATGTGTTTATTTTATCTGCCTGTGTTTTGACCACAGACATGGACAATTATTTTAATTAGTGGATTCACCATAATATAGAACATGTTGAGTTTTCGCAGTTGCATCCTGCGTCATCTCATATTGTTAACAAGGTCTAAGAGAAACAGATTCATACATACTATAAAGAGAAGACTAGCACTAGATGATCTTAAAGACACAATTTCAAACATAGTTTATTAGTCATTCATAGAACAGTCCATAGAGGATTTCACTGAGTTTTATTGTTGCTTGATTATGCTGCAGCTTTTTTGTGCTTTATTTTGCAGAAAACTATTCAGTTTTGGCTGAATGCAGGTAGTGATGCCATTGCATGGCACATTGTCATGATGTCACATGATGGGTCTTGCAAGCTCCTGCGAATAGTGCATCAAGTTTCTGTGATCGCAAAAATCCTGGAGATACTTATAGATGTATGAAGGTGCTATAATATTAAGAGATTTCAAATAGTTTTTAACCAAATAATCCCTTTAACCACAAAACCCTTGGTGTCCTGTATTTTGTTCTGAGAACAACACATCATGAAATTAAAACTGACCTTTTCATCTCTCAGATCCATGATCTGTTCCTGATCATACTGTACATGATTTATCACTATCAGTTACTTAAAAGCCAAAAACCAAAGAATACTATATTTACATCAATATGATTATTTAAAACTTTACAGTTTACAGCATCACAGTGTTACACTTTCAAACTGGGATCTGTGAAACATAGCCACAGGATCCATGTTTTTTGTTTGTTGTTGTTTTTTTTTTTTTTTTGTTACAATAGTTGGAACTCACAATTATGAAACACATCATTTAATTTTTATAGTTATTAGTTTGTTTCGCTGGTCATTTGAATTGATTGGCTTTAATCCAAACCTCAGTTGGCCTAAAAATAATGTCCACTTGGACCTAATGTGTTTTGGGAGGTGGAAGGTTCAAGAATTAAAAACTATAGGGCTCCAATAAATATGCAAAATAATATTGTATACGTGTGACTAATAAGCTTAATATTTGAATAGTTGGATTTGAATAAATAAATAAATAAATATGGACTGAGCGAGACCATGGAAATTATTTTACAGGTGGATGCAAGAATTTTGAGAACTGTTTCTAACTGTTTCTATAACACACACACACACACGTATATATATATATATATATATATATATATATATATGTGTGTGTGTGTGTGTGTGTGTGTGTGTGTGTGTGTGTGTGCACATGTACACATGGATAAAATATAAAATATAATATAAAAGTCCTCAGAACTTTGCAACACAGGGGGTGTGTACACATAATGTGCATATAGACTGAGAATGTGAATCAAGATCAAAAACTAGACGCAGTGGTCGGTGATTGTAATGACGCAGACATCACACAACACTGAGTTTTAATTGTGGAACGCTGAGCAAACCTCCTGTGCTGAAGTCAAGCTAACTACAAGGCTGATTAGGATGGCTGAGGTCAGTATAGCCCTGCATTGCATTCCTCCTCAGGTCCATGGTTTAAATCTCCTCTGATAAATTATTCCGTGTTGCAGATATATTCCTGCAACGCCACGGTTATATAACATTCAATATGCAATAGCTGAATGTGAGAGACAGCTGAATTCAGGTCAAAGCACAGCAGGAAGGCTTCCTTTTCATGTTTCATCCAGAGGGGTCACTCATGCAAACTCATTAAGGCAAGAAATGCAAATGTTGCCTTTAAAATAAATTTTAAACACCCTCTCTTTTCTAAATTCTGCTCTTATTATTGTATTAGCAGAATGATTTGGACGTATGGACTGGATGAATTCATCTGAGGGCAGCTGGACATGAGGACCACCTCACACCATGTCCCAGTAAGACCAATGTCTATAATTAACAGTTATATATCTGAATAAGGGATATGTTCGTACGTGGTTAAATGTATGCAGCTAATTCCTCTATTTGATTATGTTTAAGTGCAGTTTTCACATTTTATTTTAGAAATACATGTGCACGAGACATTACCCATGCATACGCCTTCCCCTGCACGTGACAGGTTATGTAAAAACTGCTCATTTTGTTCTATTCATTGACATTTGTTACCATTTTTATTTATTTATTTATTTATATTTGAGAAAGAAAATCATGTCTGCTAAGGGACACAAAACAAGCCGTTAATACTCTATGGATTAAAAATCATTTCTGCTTGAGAATCAGTTATGCACATTTATGCTCTGTGATTTGGCCCAGAGCAAGAGCAGGGTTGTCTGAATAAATGTGTTGCACTTTTATAATTAACATTTCCCCCAAAAATGGGGAATGTTTCCATTTCTAGTGTTTATTATTCATATTCAGGTTTTCTTTATATTACTTATAATATTTACAGTGCCTACTTAATCCGCATTTAAATAAAATTCTTGATTGTTTTCCAGACCCTGTCTCTGTGTGCGCGCGCGCGCGCGCGCGTCTGGGTTTTTTTCCCTGGAATGCGGCCAGTCGCGGCTCTTTTAAATCCACATCCACACTCGGATCCAAATCCAAAGCCTTTGATCTTCCCCCCCCCCCTTACCCGGAAGAGAACCCTCTCCCCTGCTGTCTCTCTCTCTCTCTCTCTCTCTCTCTCTCTCTCTCAGCTGGGACATGCGCGCACGTGGAAGTGCTGGCGCGCCTCCATGCTCATTACCAAATTTAGTCATACAAAGGAAGAGCGCGAGGAAGAGCGGGGACGGGGGTGGGACGCGGGGGATGAAAGAAGCCGCCTCCATAAGATCAAAGGAAGTCATGGCCCCGCCCATTAACCCCTCCTACGCGCTCTATAAGAACCCGCCTCACAGGGGCCAGCCTCATTCTCACGCGATGTGTCCGAGGCGCCGCTGCTTTCCCTCGCTGTGATTTGCCTCTTATTTCCCCTGCTTGTTTTGATTTGTTTGGCTTTGTTTTTGTTTCAGTCGTTAGGAGTTTCTTTTTAGGCTAAATGTGTGGCAAATATTCTTTAAGGAAACTCACTTAACCTACATTTCCTTTGGCTCATTTCCTGCATCACTGTTTCAGATTATATAATTAGGCTAGGAGTTGCATAAGAAATGGGCTGGATTTAAGACCGAAAGCTTTATAAAGCTGTTCCAGCTCTGGTTTAGGGGTTTCATGTGGCTGATATTTGTTGGAAAATAAAGTATAATAATAATTTATGTGGACATGCATCATTGCCCGTTTACCCACATGACTCTGTACTTGACTCAACCTAGGCTCATTCAGTTATTATCTAAATCTAAATATCAAACACTCTAAACCAAAACATGAGGTTAAACATGACCAGATGTTTTATAGGTCTCCTCATATAGTTAATTAAGGACGGAGTATTTTTTGCTCAGGATGACAAAAGCTTCCATTAACCCAGAGTGAGTCATTTTCTGCTAATTATGCACGCCCTTCAGCTCCACCTATGCAAGCAGATCTTTACACAGTGTGACTAATTGAACAACTCGAGCCAGCCTTTCCTAATCTTCTCTAACGCTTTACTGCACTGAAAGATTAGGATATTTCTTGCATGTAGTCTTTAAATGAGTGTTTTTCTCTCGATCTACTATCAACTCTTTCACATGGTTATCACAATGCGAATGAATAAATATAAATATAAATAAAGCTCACATGAATATGTAAAAATTCAGGATTTATTTATTTAACCAAGGGTTAGGCAAGTAGATATCTAAATGCAATGGGATAAAATTTGTGTATTATTAATTTATAGAGCTGAGGTATATGGCATTGACCAATACAGCATGCGACATCAGAGTTTCCAAGCTTTTGTTCATTTCTGTTTCTTTAATAAAACCAAAGTGCTGTCACTCAAAATGTCTGACTTGTATTTATTTTCCACCACTTTGTGGATCAGTAGCCTATATGTAGGCTACTTGGGGGGGCGGGTACCTGTACCTTTCCTTGTCACTGCAGTTGTACCATGGGTTGCATCTTTTGTACCTGTAGTACATAACGTTTACATGGTACAGTGAATGTTGTGTGCACAATGATTAAAAAGTACATAATTGTACCTTAAAGACCACTTTAGAAGGTGCAGTTCATGGATCTTTGCAAATAAAAGATATCATAAAGCACCCAATGAGATTTTTTTAAACTGTAATGTGATTAGATTACATAATTTAAGCTATTTTTTCAGTAATGGGCTGCATCTCTAGGTTCCTCTAACACTGTCCTATTCCCATCTGTAGTAGAGAAAGCAGTATAGGTCTGGTGGCGTTCAGAAAGGTACTCAGTGCACCAGGTGTGTGTGTGTGTGTGTGTGTGTGTGTGTGTGTGTGTGTGTGTGTGAGAGAGAGAGAGAGAGAGAGAGAGAGAGAGAGCAGAGAGCAGAGAAACCACCAAACTGAACTGCCAGACTTTTTTATTGCACTTGACAGATGCTCCAAATGAAGAAACCTCTAACTTAAAAGCTAAATCATTGCTGTAGCTATGTTAATTTAACAGCTAATTAGACTCCACACAGCTCTTAATGAGGCTATGTCTATAAGCACATATTATTCACCAAGTAGTGCACTAGGTAGAGAATTTGAAATGGACGCTATGTCCAGATTTCCAGTCGAAAGATGTGTCTTAAAAGTACAACAAATAAGGGTACTGACAAAGAAAGGTCCAGTTTAGCACCTTATTTTCTTAAAAATGTAGTAGATGTATGAGTCCTTATGGACTTTTCAGTGTGTAGGGAAATAGGCTGCTATTTCAGTCCTATGGCAAGATTTGGAATGGATATAAAATGTAGTAAATTTCCAGACAAACAGTTGAGGATCATGCTGATGTGTAAATGATGTAATTTGAGAGCGAGTATAATTTGCCCACAATTCTAATACTTTTAAAACAGTCCTTTCATCATCATCATTCGCAGATTCACAGTATGCCTATAACAGATGTATGTGTTATACATAGCAGCATCGTACCCGATTCGTGTCATCCTCAAATATCCAATCGTTGCCTTATGAATCAAAATTGTATTGTATTGTATGATCTGGATGGCTGGGATCCACATCCATATGCCGATAAGGTTTTACTCCAAAAATCAGAGCATGAACATGTGACATCCCATAGTGCAATGCAATAATTTACATATAGATTGTATAGAGAATGCAGAGAATGCACTGTGGGAAGTGAATATAGGTCTTGTGCACTTTTAATTAACCATTTTGTGTACAGCGTCCACCTTTATGGACAGTCAATTTATGGCTGTTTTATTTGTATTTTTTTAGAATAATATAAAGGTAAATCACCTCCAAATCATTTGAGACAATCACTGCAATTTAACTAAATCATTTCAGTGGTTTTCTCTCTAGAATGTTTGTCAATGCAGCATGTCACTGGTACATCTTTACAATCTTTCAATACAATTTATATATATATATATAATTTTACACCACAGAAATCAGCTCCATCATGCAACAGTTCTGAGAGGGTAAATGTTGCACGTCAAGAACATCGTTCAAAGATGATATTTTTCTATCATTAGCAACATCATCAACATTATATATTTTGGACTTTTAGACTTGACAATATTTTGTTTATAAACATGGCTTATTTTTTTTATTTCTCAAATTCAGAATAAGGTTAGATATTTTGTGCCTCATGGTGTTTCACATGGATGTGTGTGTGTGTGTGTGTGTGTGTGTGTGTGTGTGTGTGTAAATCTATTAGAGTTTTTCTATCATAACATGGTGCAATTTATTATTCATAGGCCTACTGTTATACTCAATTACACTGCACATATCGGAAAAACGCTAAGCTGCATTTCATTGCTGAGTATCTGTGCTGTGCAATAGCAATAAAGTTCTATCTATCTATCTATCTATCTATCTATCTATCTATCTATCTATCTATCTATCTATCCATCCATCTATCTATCTATCCATCCATCAAGAGGAAAGCTTTAATAGTATGCTATATCCAATATAATACTGGTGCCCTGTCCAGGGTGAACCCCGCCTTGTGCCCGATGCCTCCTGGGATAGGCTCCAGGTTCCCCCGTGACCCTGAAAAGGAGTAAGCGGTTGAAGATGGATGGATGGATGGATGGATGGATCCAATATAATACATCAGCATAGGTGTGCTTACTATATGACTTGAGATGTATCCTTGGATGTTTTTGTTAGAAATCACAAACAGCCAAAAGTGCACAGATTATGAGCTTTAAACATAACCCCCCCCCCCCCCACCTCATCTCTGTCCATTTGCCGTTGAGAGATATATAAACTCTCCTTCCCTCCTCCTCTCCTTCCCTATTCCTCCTTCTTTCTTACGGGAGTGTCAATCAGAGCGGCGGCGTCTCTTTCATCTCTATCTACACAGGCAGTGCGGGAGCTGGGAAGGGAGGAGGGGGGAGAAGGGGAGGAGAGCCGTTGCTACGTTACATACACGCACGCACGCACGCACTCACGCACGCACACGCACGCACGCGCGCGCTCCACAGAGTTGCATATCGCGCGGAGTGTATACTGCTGCTCCACTTCGGACCCGTGCTGCTGTCTGCGCGCGTGCGGCGCCTCCAGAACAACAACACCGAGTTTGTGGGCGATTTTTTTTTTTTTTGTTTTGTTTTGTTTTTGTTTGAGTGTGTGTACTGGGGCGGGAAACAAACAACACCCCATTATAAATTAAACAACAAACAAACAAACAAAAAAAAAAAAAAAAAAAAAAAAAAAAAAAAAAAACCAAACCCTGAGCTGTAAACGCTTCGTGGATGATCTCTGTGTAGTAAAAACAAGGTTTGGACTGGGCACGGTGAGCGCGTGCTGTCGGTTGGCTAGCTGTGCCAAACAAACTTTAAGACTTGTTTTTGTTTAGTTTTTCTCTCAAGAGGACAATCCCAGAGAAGGAGATACAAGAACCACGGAGCCGCTTTTTCCTTGGGTTGGTCAGATCTTTGTGTTTAGAGCCGAACACAACAGGTTTGTGGGGGATTTCATGGTGACAGCTGAACCCAGGACTTGTAGAAATACTACTCAGGTGTTGGAGAGAGAGAGACAGAGAGAGACAGAGACAGAGAGAGACAGAGAGAGAGAGAGAGGTTCGAGTTGGTTCATTTGTTGTGAAAAGGATTTGAGCTCCTGCTCCAGGAAGTTCTCGGGAGAGGTGTGAAACATGCCGCAGCTGGCGGGTGGAGGAGGCGGTGGAGACCCGGAGCTCTGCGCCACAGACGAGATGATCCCGTTCAAGGACGAGGGAGACCCGCACAAGGAGCAGAGCTTCGCCGAGATCACCAACTCCGAGGAGGAGGGAGACCTGGCCGAGCTCAAGTCCTCTCTGGTCAACGAGAGCGAAACGAGTCCAAACAGCCACGATGTGAGTCCATCAGATCCATCACCGACTCCTCAGATCTCCATCAAATTACTGATGGAGGGGAAAAAAAAAAAAAACCCTGTCCACATTTCCTGCACTCAGCTTTCTTGCTTTCTTACTTCGAGTGATTTTTATAAACCCTGAAAGAGCAGAATTCCGCATTTATTTATTTATTTACTTATTTATTTGTTTGTTCATTCTGACCAGCTGTAGGCTGTACAATTTTCGACACACATCTGCTTTCTTTAGGAATATTATACTTTTATTAGTTTCTGTCTTTACTGTTCAAAAAAAAAAAAAAAAAAAACCAAAACACAAATCAGGTTCTTTTTCTTTGCTAGTTGTTTTGGTTTTGTTTTACACCTGGTGTCAGGTTTGCTGCTGAGTTCCAGCTCATTCACAATGTGAACACATCCTGATTCGATGCCGGACTCCAGTTAAAATCATATTTCATTTCATTTCCAACAACAAAAAAGCGCAGCATTTTTCTACACCTTTTATTTTCTGTAAACACAATCGGAGAGTACACGCTTGAGTCAATAATAAGTGCATCTGTTTGCTGGTGGAGATTTGGATAAATAAAATTGTAGATTAAAATGCTACACTATGCTAGTTTATGGTGTTGATTTATTATTATTATTATTATTATTATTATTATAAATTTTTATTACTATTATTAATAATAATAATAATAATAATAATAATGTTTTTGTCGTGTAAATTGATAACTTTTATATAGAAATGTATTCTTGTATTTTAAACCGCTGAATTTGATCTTTGACACACTTATCAAACATTTCTAAAAATATTTCTCCGTATGTTTTGTTCTCCTTCCCATTTATTCTTTTTATTTCTTTTACAACGTTTTTTTTTTTTTTTTTTGGTCTGTTCTTCCCAGTAACCGTTATGAAATGGAACTTTTTTTTTCCCCAAAAATGGACATTTTCATACTTGCCTGTCTTGCCCTTCTTCTTCTTCTTCTTTTTTTTTTGAGGGGGGGGGGGGGGGGGTGTTAAAATGTTATTGAATCTTTATCAAGGGTGCATGGATGCGAATGGTTTTGTTGGCTTTGTTGCTTCCTGTCTAGTCCTTCTGCCCGTTTCTGGAGAAAATGAGATATTTCTAAACAAATACTACTAATCATAATTGTTAATATATTTTTTTTTTTCAAATGGTCTATTTTTATATTTGTGTAATTCCAGATGTCTGAGACGTTGTTTTCTTTTGGACTATAAACCGTTTAACGCAATGTGGATGGGGCGTGCCATGTTTTCAGGATGTGCTTTGCTTTATTAGGTGATGTTAATGAAAAGCTTCCCTCCTGACATGTGCAACATTCAGGATTAGGTAGTGTCCTGAGGAAGAATCAAACACTGGGCTAAATGTTAATTAGAAATTCATTGCAGATCTTTGACTCTAAGCGCCATTCCCCCTTCTCTATCTCTGCTTCCATGGTTGCAGAAAGTGTGTGTGTGTGTGTGTGTGTGTGTGTGTGTGTGTGTGTGTGTGTGTGTGTGTGTGCATGCAGATTTCTTTTATTTTCCCAGGTTTGTCTTCTCACAACAAATGTGAAGGACAGATTTGGATTGTTTATTGCCAAAAGATAATTATTGCTTATTAAATATTCATCATAGTTGTCTACTCGAGGAATCCTCTTTTGAAAAGAACAATTGGTAAAATCTACAGGAGATAAAAAGCTTTTTCTTTCCCTCTTTCTCAATCACTTTTCATGCTTTTTATTTGGTTAATATATGCAGGATGAATATGATTGGTTTTCTACTCTCTTTATTTCTTTTTTTTTTTTTTTTTTTTACCTAACAGGCAGCTAGACAGTCCCAAATAACCCCAGACTCCTACCATGAAAAACACAGAGAGCATCCGGATGATGGTAAGTGATGCCTGGCTTTTCATTAAAACCACTTTTTCACATGACGCATGACTTGTATCGTTAGAAAAATTGTTATGCAGACGCAGAAACGGTTCCGTAGATTAAACACTAATTCTGTTTATACAGTTTTCTATTTATATTTTAAGTACATGAAATATGGGGTCTAGGATCATTTGCTCATCTGCTTCTGTACGTATTCACAATATTACAACGTGTTGAAAAATTACTGTCCATCAATCTTTACCATATTTGCCAACCCCCTATGTGAAACAATGGGGTTTGTTTCTTTCTTTTTATTATATCTTTCAAGGCCACTTTGCTTTTGACAAGCCACTCAATAAGACGAGCAGCAGATTTAATGCTGACGGCACCCGGCACGTGCCAGTGTGGTGGTCTAGAGGACTCCCACTGACACTCTGGCCTCCACACACACCCCACACACACTCCAGCGCTACCATCAGGGACGTGTTGCTGCGGAGTTCATTTGATCTCCACTGATTGCTCGTCAATTTAACGCCCGAGTGTCGGACTTCACAATGGTGGGGCCTGTAGCTCTTTTTGTACTCGGGTCATTGTGAACCCCCTCCTTAAACCGAGAACACGCACAGCACCACCACCCCCGAATCGGTCTCGCTTACACCCCCACCTTCCCCACACAGGAGGTTGTCTTTCTGTCTGTTCTTCCTTTAGAATCAGCCCCCCTTTTCCAAACACTTTCTGTCAGTCTTTCAGACGAACACAAATACACGAGCACTTTGACGACCTCCGTAAACAGTCGGGGGTCGTCTGTGTTTTGATGCATTGCGTGTATGTCTGTGTGTGCGAGATACTGTGTGTTAATTGTTGCTAATTGGCACAGAGGGCATCCATTGTCCTCCTACAAAACAGCGCAGTGCTCTGGAGCAGATGAAGGGGAAAGACATTTTCTAGAGTCATGCACATTTCAGAACATTTGCAAGAATGATACATTGAGTAAATGAAAGAGAATCGTGTTTTAGATTAAATTGGAAATTTACGTCTATGTTGCAATGTTGTCGCAGGCAGTGAAATGACATTGTTACTGTTTTATTTGTTGTTGTTATTTATCTTTTGTTTTCTAATGCAGCATTTTGAGAATTTTATTCGACATGTGATATTCAAAGTTGTTGAATGTTGAATTGTTACGTCTTGCGGTATATCACATTTTATAGTCGTTTCCTGAGTAGTGAACATTTTCCCAGTCTATTGTTTCTTCCTTTTTTGCTCGTTGAAAACGTTCATTCTTTTAAGTCGAGTAGTAAAAATGTCAGTTTTAGAAATATTTTCTTACATGTTAGCAAAGAACATGACTCGTTGTCATATTATGAATAACGTCAAGCATCATGAAAGGTTTCGCCCTTTTTAGATTTTGATGTTTATTAGAGATCCGTTGATCCCAGTTTGTGTACCGGTGTATTTTCCTTTTCTTTTCTGAAGGCCTCATATTTGAATAAGCAAAATAACCACCCTGTCCTATTTCCAGGAAAGCTCCAAGATCTGTACAGTAAAGGGCATGCCTACTCTGGTTACCCAAGTTACATCATGATGACCAACATGAACAACGAACCCTACATGAACAACGGCTCGCTCTCGCCGCCCATGCCCCGAACGGTGGGTTTTGCCTAGTCTTACTTTTCTTTTCTTTTTTTTTTTTTGCTGTAGGACAAATGAAAACTAGTTGCTGCTAGTGTCCCTGAATTGATTATTTTGAGTATGATGTTATGTTAATCTTTATTGTGATGGATGTAATGCTGAGTTGCATGAATCGGACAGTTTGCCTCATGTTTTGACCGAGGACCTGGCAACCATGTGGTGATGTTTATAACAATAATCCTCCTCATACCAGTCTGGCTTCTATCTAGCTGCATAGTATTCCCTAATGTCTGTGGTGTTGTCTTGAAACCAGTGCACAATTAATATAAACATCCTGTTTACATCATATGAAAAGTAAGTGTAACTTGATGCTGTACAAAATCTATATATACTCTTTTGGTGCTACTCGCTTTCCGTCTGCTCTGTCTTGTTGGAAATCTTCAGTGCCTGCAAAAAAGATGCAAGACATGCAAGGGGCTGTCCATCTAATCCTGTTTGGATGTTTTTGTATGGAGAACAGTCTGACAGCGGCACGGTGCCGGGGACAGAAACCTGCCGCAGGCTAACGTACGAGCTCATCTCTGGCATTGTTCACACAGCTTCAGTGTGTGCTGTGTGTGCTGATACCGAGCGAATGCACGGACCCTGGTGGGTGCTGAGGGGTAAAGTCAGTGTAGGAGTTCGGCTATGATGAAGCATTGATTTGCTTGAGAGGGCACCTGTATGTCTCATGGTGATTTTTTATTTTTTTTTTTCACATAAATTTGATGTAGGAAGTATGAACGTACACAAGTTGCTGTATCTGGTGTCACATGATTAGTGTTGGGTATATGGGATATCTAATTTTCTGTTTATTTCGTAGTCTTTCCCGCCAGTATGTCTAATTCAGTGACATTCATGTGTAAGACTGTGTGTCTAACACTGCTGTGGAAAAATAAAAATCCAAACATGTCAGCCGCGCATCTGTGCATCCCAGAAGCCGAGCAACGCAAGCGACCGTGTACGTCTTCCTCATTCTCTCACATTCTCCTTCAGCTCAAATACGTCGACACGGTATCTCAAGCCTGGGATCAGTTTTCTCCAAGATCAAAGGCGCTAGTCAAACACCCCAACTCCTCCCTCCTCCTCCTCTCTAGTTTCATTCCCTGAAGTTTGGATAGATTTCCATTGGCCCCGACATTCCAGTGTCTGACACGCACCCAGTCGAGGGTCAGCAGCTTTTCCGCCGCTCAGCAGATTTGCTCCGCTGCTACCTGACTGTGGGAAGGTACGAGGCTGTGAGGTTAGTGAGGAAGAAGGCAGTGGTGAGATTTAAACGTTCCCTCAGGCTGGCTTCGCTGACCCATGCAGCTATTAGCTTACCATTGGCTCTGACCCGTGGAGTCTGCGCATGTTGCTCTGACATAGAGCTTCTCTGATATCCTGAATTCTGAGATGAAATGAGATCTGAGAATTTTTCCAAAGCGGTGTATATCAGAATTTAAGCTATAACCTTGAGTGTCTCTTTAGGCCTTTGTCACTTCATTACTGCTCCTTGTCCTCATTAATGAGACTCTCCAGAAAGAAAAGGATGAGAGAGAGGAAAGAGTATACAAGAGAGAAGGGTGGTGAGAGGGTGGGTTTTGTTTGGCAGCGTGCTGAGTTCCTGTTTCTTTCGTGGCATGTTTGGAAGCGATCAGCAGGAGGTCGCGTGAGATTTTACTGTTCCGTTTTGGGTTATTTAAAGTGACTGCATGCGCAATGGTTCGCGTTTCTTCATAAGCCACTCGCCGAAAGGTGGTGTTGGAAAAATACAAAGGCACGGGGAAGCAATCTGGTGCTTCATTTCATCATTTTCATGCCTTGGAGGGCCTGTTCATAGAAGAACTTACAAGTCTGGTCTGTAATCCATCAATTAACGAAACACCTTACTATGGGAACGCTGCCAAAAATTGTATCTCGGCTTTAATAGTGACAGTTTTATGTTGAGATTAGCAACGTTTTGGAAACCTTACAGTTTTGAAACCTGTGGCTGTTAATAGGAGCCGACGGAAATTGGAAATTTGACCAGCACTACAAAAGGGAATGTGGGTGAATTATTAAACCAGGTTTACGCCGTAAAAGACTTTGGTAGTAAAATGTATCTGGATTCACGTAATACAAGAAGTATACGGAAGCACTTGGGATGTCACAGCAAATTTAGGAAAGTGTATCAGTGTTTTTTTTATTTTATTTTATTTAACTTTTTTTACTGCCCCTAGTTTGAATTGGCATATCATCAAAAATAACACACGTGGTTGGGCTTTTGAGGGTTGGGTTTTCAGTACCTATTTCCTACCAACCCAAGCTTGATTGCTAAATTCTTTACACTTTCCAGTAATTGCTAATTTGCTGTTTGAATTTAAGATCGGGTCAGGACGTTGGTGGTAGTTCAGAGGTCAAACTCGTCTCTCCCTCCCCGATTAGGACTGGAAGTTGGTGATAGATCACACACTCTCTCCTTTGATGTGGGACATGACAGATTTCTTCCTCAGGGTGGATGTGCAGTGGAATGACAGCCTCCCCTAACCCTGGCTTACCTAAAGAGATTTAACACTGCCGTTAACCGTGCTTCCTTTCTTCACAGACTCTGCGGTGTCAATGTCAGCAAACCACATTTCCCAGCAAGCCATGCTTCCTGAGTATGGGTTGGTCTCGCTAATGCCTTTTTGTTAGGGTTGCCAACCCTCCAAGACTGGCCTTGAGACTCAAGGAGTTGGTTGTGGTCTTGTGGAATATATATTTTTTTAAATATCATTCATTTAAGGTTGCTGGGAATAAAATGCATGAATGACCGACTTACTACCGTAAATATAAAAATAAACAACCCTTACAACATTTTCTGGAGCACCAGGTTAACAGTACAGAATTCATTTAGATGGAGTTGGCAACCATATTTATCACTGCTTTGTTGGTATCTTGTGTATTTGTATTTGTCTTAGTGCTTCAATAGATTGCATGGTTGTCTAACTGTTCTAATTCACTTTAACATCCACCACTTATTATTGTGTATAATCGCTTCACTTAAAACTAATTTTACATGGCCTAACTTTACCTTCGTACCATAGCATATGATCTGCCATTGCAAAATGAACCATATCATTATATTAGTTAATTCGAATGTAAGAAATGAAACACTTTAAAACTTGCTGTTCAGAACGCTACCACTTTGAGTACGATCATGTTCCAAGAACAGCGTGTTATTGTAATAGTTCTATTTCTCTAATAGAACAGCAGATTGTCAGTTTTAATTTGCTATTAAGTCACTTATTTTTAGATGTAAATTCACCTTAAATGTCGTAGAACCTGCACGAGACAAATTAGTTCCTGTTGTAACAGATATCTACAGTTGTTCCCTCACCAGCCTCGTATTTGTTGCGCTGTTAAAGTTAATAAGCCAGGAAAAAGAAAACCCCATCTTGTCATCTTTCAAAGAAAGTGGAAAGTTCTGTCCTGAAGACGTTCTCATGGAGGAAAACTCGTTACAAAGCACTAACATTGGAGACTTCAACAACATTCAAATGAAATGCCTTGGATTGTGCCTTGGATTGTGTGGAGCGTCTACCATCCCAGTCCCTGTGAATGAGTTGTTACTATAGAAATGATAACGTATTAGATCGTGATCGGAATTACAGCCGCCGCTACCGTCCGAGCCGCTTTCCGAACTCTCCAGCGCTGGGGTACAAATCATATTCAGTGCACGTAGACTGTAAACATACTGAAGCATTTTATAGCACAGAGGTGCTCATTTCAATTCTGTCTTACTTTACAGTAGCAATAAAGCCTCCACACATGCAGTGAGTCAGTGAGGAGGGTCACAGAGACGGCCATGTCATCTGTAGTGCAGGTCTGAACACACAGACCTCACAGTGTGTGTGTGTGTGGCAGCCCGCAGGCCTTTGAAGTGCTGATGCACAGTCAGGCTTTATAAACAAAGCCATCGATACTCCGTCTCCATCCAGCACTAAACACTGTTCTATTGAATCCATGTGGCTGAGGCCTTTTTATTTTTGAGAAAGAGAGAGAGAATGGGGGGTGAGAAAAGAAAGTATGTTTGTTTTTTGTTGTTTGTGTGTTGTTTTTTTTAATTACTATTATTTTATTCAAGCTGTTTGTAATGGTTCCGTTAATGCCATTCACCTGAGCGTCAGAGTTAGAATTTGTAGATGGTTAGTCTGGAGATGTTAAGAAGAACGAGCAGCAAAGCCCTGCTGCATTTAACTGCATCTGAAGTTTCCTAATCAGCGGCGTGGTGTTGCCCGATACCCAGATATGTTTTCAGATCTAACTGCGTGGCGTATTTAACCGTGGGAACGCAAGCGATGTCTGACATAACACTGATTTTGCATTTAAACTTGGTGTTCTAGCTGTTCTAGCAGATAGCTGATTCGGTTTGTATGAGGCTGTTGGTATTATCTGATAATCTGAGCTCTGGTATTGGTATTGAATTGAAATTGGGAAAAGTGGGATTGGTAGATCCTTGATCCTAATAATATTAGACTGTGTTCGTTTTATTTTGTTTTCCTCCAGCATTAATTTTGCATCCGGCTGACCAATATGATATAAATGTGATTAAATTTCATTATAGTACACTTTTCTGGACTATCATGGATATCAGGACTTTTAAACCACTGTATCCATTAAAGGCATTCACTATTAACTTTATTAATAGTTATGGTAATTTATTAAAAGTTATGGTAAGTATGCTTGTCAAACGAGTTTTAAAAACGTGATTGAATGCACACTTTTTTTTGTGTTTGTTTTTTGTTGTTGTTGTTGTTGTTGTTGTTGTTTTAACGTGGTGATCCAGCCTTTCTGGCATTTTCAGGGGTTTTCTGAACTTTTCAGATGGCTTAGGTGATTTGACCTTTTTACGTTCATTCGGCTTCAGGGGCTCTGCATAAACACATAGGTGCTGTACCTAAAATTTCTATAGTAAGGAAAACCCTGACTTTGTTCGGAAGCCGAAATATTGTGTTACATCTTGTGTATGATTTTTTAGCATAGCAAAATAGGAATGAAACTTGGACTAGCAGTAACTAGGGGTCGTCCATATATTATGTCATCAAGGGGGGTGGGGGGTGAAGGGAACGGTGACGAGGGGGGGGGGGGTTCACGGACGTGATTACGTCATCAATGTATTTGCATCTTCCCCATGTTTAGTGTCACCACTGTCACGTTCATCATTTAATTATTTACTTACTGAAATATTAGCAAATTGCCAAAATAACAAACAAACAAACAGAAATACTGACGTCACACGCACTTCCTGTGGCGTATTATACTGTTTGTTTGTTTGTTTGTTTATTTTGGTAATTTGTAAATATTTCAGATGTGCGTGTGACGTCAGTATTTCTGTTGTCTTGTAACAAAGTACAAAATATTAGGAGATAATTCCCGACTACACATGGCAGCCGCAGACCCCCTAAAAGTAGAAAAGTAAAAGTGTACATCTAAGATGATGATGTCATCATTGGGGGGGGGGGGCTACTGACATTAGATTACAGGAAGGGGGGGGTTTAAAAATGGCTGAAAATTTGATGACGTAATATATAGACGACCCCCTAGCATGCTAGAAGACTACCGTGTACCGCTCTCGCGCTCACTCTCTCTTCACCTCCGAGGTCTCCATGTTTTTCACTCCTCAGGACTTGAGTCTGAGGCTGAAAGTCATAAAGTTGCTCTGTGTTTTGTTCTGCATGCTGCTTGGTTTCACACGACTCCTTATCGGCTACGTGTGACCTGGGGTAAACGCCTGGCGAGGTGTCTGCTCAGCCCCGTGCTGTTTCCACTCATTTGTCAGGCAGGCCCAAGTGTTTGTGCTGCATGTTTTTCTTTTGTCTGTTTCGTTCTGAATGCTGATTCCCTCAGATGACCGAAAATTCTGTTCTGTTCATGCTGAACATTTGTCTAGTGCAAAGCGACATCCTTTTTGACGTTAATCCCGTGTTCTGGGCGGTGATCGGTAAATTGGGACAGATCCAGCTTGGTTTTGGTGATTTTGTATACTGTAGAATGACAGAAACGAGAATGCTTGACATGCGTGATGTCTGATGCGGCAGTGATAAAGGAGATGTTTGAGCTGCGGACTTGTATGTTGACAGATATGGGACTCAGTGGGAGGTGTGTGTGTGTATGCGCGCGTGTTTTTAAATCCCAGATTTCCTCTGAACTTCAGACGCTGGAATATGCAGCCCCATGTCCCCTCAGTGGTGCAGATGATCAATGGTGACTGGAGCCCAAAGTTGCAGTTCTTTCTTTTTTAACTTCTCTCTTTTATTGAAGCTCATTATTTTTTTGCTCGTCTCTGTGGGTGTGTGAGAGTTAAAGAGGCTCGCATGCTCCGAGGAGCCTACAGCACTGAAGTATTCATGCTCTGTGCTGGAAGAGTTCGATTCTGGCCTCGGCTGAATTGCAGTACAAAGGGACGGCTGCCACCAGGCTTTATTAGCCTGCCGCTTTAATGGATGTATGGATACAGCTGCTTCCCCCCCCAACCCCCCCCCCCTTTCTTGCTCTCTCACTTTTTTTTTCCTAACTCTACCAGAACATTCAAGTCTTTCCCCCGCTTCTTTTCTCTCCCTCTTTTCCCCTCTCTTGCGGTTTTGCTATCAGTTCATTTTTGTGTGGTCTCCATCATGAAAAAAAAAAACGGCCTGTTCTTTGAATGTGAAAAGGGCCTGTCTTTAATTTTTGGGAAACTAATAAAAGTTTGTCGCTCCTTTCATATTGGCCACAGAATTGAAAACAAATGCTCCCTTTCCCCCCCTCCCCCCTGCTCTCTTTGAACTGCCCAATTATGGAGTTGTGAAAATAAAAATCACTCTGTCGATCTCTCTCCCTCCCTCTCTCACACTAGCGCATGCTTCTCGCATTCTCTTTATTCCACACGGGGTTTCTTTCTTTCTTTCTTTCTTTTTTTTTTTTTTTTTTTTCTTTTTCCTTTTTTTTTTTTTTTTTTTTGCTTTTGCCTTTCTTTCATTTTTTTTTTGTCTTTCATACCCCCCCACACCCCCCATACTGTCTCACTCTTGTTTTGAAGAAGTAGAAGGGGGGGTCACTGATGTCAAAGTCAAAACCAAGAGCATTAAGAAAACCTTCGGAATGCAATCCAGCTGCAATCCGACATGACTCTGGAAAATGGGGCTGAGGAGCAGAGAGGCTCACTGTATTCCCAGAGTGCCGCACTGCTCGCGGCCTTGCCTTTGATCTCTTCAAAGCCTCCTGCCTCTGACTAGATGGAGAGTCTTGGCTGCTGTTCGTGAGCGAAAGAGAGAGAGAGAGAAGGGGTGGAGGGGGGGAATTAGAAGAGGGGGAGGGGGAGGAGAGTTGTGTGTGTTGGAAGGAGGATGAAGATGAGGGAAGAGAAAATGAGAGAGAGCAAAACCGTCTTTTTTCTCTCTCTCGCCGTTCCAGAATGAAATCAATCACAGCAATTACGTGTGGATTTTGATTAGTGTCTTGGTTACCTGAGCCCGCTCGTGTCTCTCGCATCACCGAGGCCAACACTCGCTCACTCACTAATGCTGGGAGAGGTTGAGGACAGAGGCAGTCTCCCTCGCTGTTGTCCCGCAGAGCAGAAAACGGGGGCACAATGGCCCAATTACACATGCCGATCTCCCCGTATTCATCTCTGCTGATGTTTTAAAGGTGCAATCACTGAGGTACATCCAAGCCCCCATTATCCACATACCACCGTGGCATCCCACGCCACTGACCCCTAACTAACCCCAACATGCAAACCCAAAGCATATCTGAATGGCTTGAGGTTTCGATAGACACATGAATGAAAAGCACTTTTTAAAGGGTGAACGTGAACAAAAGTGAAAATCCCGTTAAGTTTGACGCAGCATTCAGCCAGAACGAGACAATTTCGCAGGAAGTCATTTGGAGGATGAGTGTGAACAGAAACCAATACTTTTCCAGGAAAAAGAAATCTTGCGGAGTTCATTATCCCACGTTCGGACTTTTTTTTTTTTTTTTTTTTTTTTTTTTTTTTTTTTTTTTTTTGAGGTATACGATTTGAGATATTAGCACAATAACATGATAAGCGAATTGTGACTTAATTTATGGCAGTATCGTGTATTGTATCGTCATGTACATGTAATAAACTCCACATACAACAAATTGGGTAGAATGTTTTTAATGGTTGGAAATTTCAAGCCCAAACATGACCCATAAAGATGCATCAGTACCACCTCCTGGTCTCCTTTCCAACCCCCTCAGTCTGTTACTTTATAGACTTTTGATGAGAATCAGTCAGTGCCACTTCATGCATTCGACTTCTTATGAAGGTTCATCAAGCAAATGGATGTAGACACTTTTTTTTTTTGATGTAATCCATCATCTCCTGAATGAGTGTTCTAGCTAGATCGAGCTTCCCTTATTCGATTTGGACCTGCATGAATCGGGTCTGGCCAATAAGCTCTCGAGTGCTTGGTCACAGGTTCACTGAGCGCTCAAGTGCACTTCTGAAGTGCTTAGTATTTTAAGGATACGAGACTGATGAGCTTGAGATGGACCGGGGCAATGTGATGAAATGATATACATTTTCAATATTGTCCTAAATGATCACGATACCATTTTTAAGTTACAGTATTTTTTACATTAAACTCTGTTTGGAAGTAGCTGATTTGATGTTAAAATTTAAACTGTTAAAATTGTGATATTTAGTTTTTGTAGACGTTAAATAAGCGGCGTGTTTTGCAGATTTGTAATTAAAAGTGCAACACTACAGTTTTGCTCTTAGTTTAATCTAGACTATGTATTTTGTATCGCAGAAATATCTTCAGGTATCATGATATGATTTTTTTTAGTCATATTGCTCACCTACTCTGTCATTCCTGGCTTTCAGCTAATGGAGGTATGTTCATAGACACAGACACACACTCTCTTTCTTTCTCTCTCTAACTCTCATGCACTTTGGCTCTCTCTCTCTTGTACCCTTTTGTACTATCTCTGTCTGTGTTATTTGCTATTATTTTGCTTGTTCACTTTGTACTTTTTTTTTTCTTTCCTTTCTGTTGTTTCGCTTTGTCTCTTCCTCAGTCACTTTACTTTTGTTCTTCTGCTTCTTGTTACTCTACGGTTGTTTCGCATCTCCTCTCTCTGACCCTGGGAGTTCGTGTTTGTTTATCTTTGTCGGTCCTTGGATGCAGGATGATGAAATGCTTAAAAGTTTTCAGTAAGCGCACATGTTTGTGTGCATGTGCTTGTCTCCTTCATCCCTCATTATAGCGGCTGTTCTGCTTTTCAGTCTAAATGTCAATGTGAAGAACTTACTTTATTATTTATTTATTTATTTATTTATTTTTAAGAACAGTGCGGACAATAATGGTGACGTCAGACTTTCTGAAATGTAAACACTTAAACAGAAGATGAGATTTGTATATAATTAGTAAGGCAAGTTTATACCGCAGATATTTGTGGCTCATAATTCTCTTCCGTGTGATGTGGTTCATGTTAAAGAGATGAGTAGCATCTTTAACTAAGACGAACGCACACACACGCGCACACACACACACACACACACACACACACAC
>JAFFST010045121.1:110523-135468 GCA_022414735.1 Noturus placidus | reverse complement strand
TATATATATATATATATATATATATATCTGACCTAAGAAATTGAGACAAAGCTGCAATATAAGTTATTATTCTAGTTGTGTTTAGGTCCACAAAAACACCTCTTGGTGCTTATTGCCGTCAGTCTCTTAGAAAAGGCAAACTTGCATTGACAGTTACATGATAATAAACTAGGAGTGGTTACATGCATGCATATATATATCATTCTAGTATATATTGTGATACTAGAAGAGTTTTTATTGATGTGTTATAACTGCTTTGCTAATTAATTTTAAGTTTTGTGACATTTGAAAACATGGGGAAATTCTTCATAATAATAATAATAATAATAATATTTACAACTTTTTCATCTGTTGGACAGAAAACATTTTTCTTCTTTTATTTCATTACAACCTGCTTTGCTTTCAGTTCTCTACAGCAGCTCTTTTGTCAATGGGAAATGTAATGACTTTTATTGCTTGGCCTGCAAGTGTTTTTTCCATCATCAACCAGCCTTCTTTCTTTATCTCCTTTTAAAATCGCATATTGGCAAAAGAAAACAAAAGGCCTTGCGCACATCCTTCAGTCATTGTGATTGGCCTTGTTCCACACGGGGCCTTGTTTCATTTGCTTTGGCCCCCGACAAGTCGCCGAGGCGCTTCTTTAAAAGTATCGACTGGGGGAGGTGCTCGTCGACTCTCGAGCTTGTTGAAGTGCTCCGTCGTCATACAAGGGTGGGGTTAGAGGCATTTGTTTTGTGTGTGTGGGAGTGTGTGAGTTTTCACCGGATAATCCCAGCCTGAAAAGTAGTTGTGTTGGGGCTAACTAGCTATGCAGATGCTCCACAATGCAGCCTGTTAGTAGGGCAACATTGTCCATCAACCCCCAAAGAAGGGAACACGGGGTAGTAAGAGTTTTTAGGACAATGTCCTTTTTTTTTTTTTTTTCTCCTTGTTGTGCACAACAATGACAGAACAGCCAATTGATAAATGTGTCGTCATTAAGTAAGTCTGTGATTTATTATCTTTTTTTGTACCTAGTACACATTACACACCTGGACATAAAGGCTTTGTGGTTGCAGGTCTGTGCGGGGGCTGATCATGGGTGGAGACTGAAAGGGGGAGGTCTTTACTCAGGTGGGTCAGGGCCAGAAGTTCAAATGGGTGGAGGTTTTCAATGCCTTTCCTTTTTTAATAAACAAGAGGCCTTGTTGCAAAGCTTAATAAATGTCTTTTGAGAAGCATTGCAGGCATGTGAACACAGGATTTTGTTTGCCCTTGTTGCTTTACTTGTTCATTATCCTGTCTCACACTGGCCCCTTTCACACATGCGCTTTTATGTCGGAACTTAATGGCAATAAATCAGGGAGGGGTTAGTTAAGTTATGTCTAAAACCTGTCAAGATGGACACTTTTTAGTGCTTGGGAAATAATCAGGAAGTGTGTGTGAGCAGAAAGAATACATTATTGACTTTATCCTATGACGTGTTGATGCCTTTAGAAGAAGCATTTATTTGTCACGTACACATTATAGCACAGTGAAATTCTTTTCTTCGCATATCCCAGCTTGTTAGGAAGTTGGGGTCAGAGTGCAAACACGACACCCCTGGAGCATACAGGGTTAAGGGTCTTGCTCAAGGGCCCAAGAGAGACAACTTGGCACCCCCGACCTTCTGATCAGTAACCCAGAGCCTTCACCGTTGAGCCACCACTGGTGAATAATAATAAAAAATATCTGGAACATTGGAGTAATTTGGATGTGAAGGAGCTGTTGATAATCTGTGCCAGTTAAATGAATGTTTTCAGGATGCATCATGAATGAGCCAATCACCAGCTGAATCCGAGAACATTACATAAATGATCTGTAATCTATAATCTCACTATCTGGTGTGAAGAGGATGAGTTCCAGTTTGAGTGTGGTTCCTCTCCTGGTTTCCTATTCATGTATCCTCAGAGTTTTTCCTTGCCACTGTCATGTGGTTTGTTCATCGAGGATCTAAATCTACATTCGGATTTCTCTAAAGCTGCTTTTGGGAAATATTGATTGTTACAAGTGCTAGACAAATAAAATTCATTGTCACAAGATGATTAATTGAAGTCTGTGTATTAAGTCTGTGATTCCACAGCGTATTCAGTGATGGCCATGAGACGTAATTTGTGGCGTCGAAATATTAAATTGTGACCTCGATAGACTAATTTATCATTTTCATCTTCTTTAAAAACAAAAATATATCACCTCAGTAAATCCATATAAAATACTGTCTGGCTAGTGCAAGTTTGAATAACTTGTCGCTTGAATGTTGCAGGTTAAGGTATGACGATAATGTCCCTGGATTTGAGACTGAAAACCCGATCAGTAAGCAAGTGGAGCCATGGTTTGAAAAAACTAGGTCACTATCCTACAGCAGAGATGTTCGCATCGCCCTGGTCTTTACTGTGCACATACTATAGATGCATATACCACAGTGTCACCACCACCACACTTCAAACATTAACCTGATCCCAGCCCTGCTACTCGGAGAGAACGAGAGAAAGAGAAAGGCCGGCATACTGGTAGGGGTATAAAGCCATCTACAGGCTCCATTCTCCCCTCACTGCTGGTTTCCTCAAATCCAGATTGACATGCTTTCACATGCAGACTGCTGAGTACCTGTGTGAATGAGTGTGCAGCACTATCAACACACAGCAGGCACGTCCCTCCCTCTTCTCCAGCGCCATCACCTCAGTGTCTGCCAAAAGGTGTTTAGCGCCTCTCTCTCGCTCTCTCTCTCTCTCTCTCTCTCTCTCTCTCCAGTCCATCCACACGGTCTCTCAAACCCTTTTATCTTTCACTTACTCATTCTTCTTATATTTTCATATTACTGGATGGTAGGAAGCCGTTAACTAGAGAAACAAAAATCTACTAGGAAACAATTATTGTCCCGGAGATATCTTTTTTTTATTTTATTTTATTCATATACATGCACACGCAAAGCTGGTTTGAAAGTGTGTTTAGCATTAGCACTAAACCCCAGCTAAATGGATGAAACGCAATGTGTTACAGCTGCCGAGAACGATGGCTATAAATAGCTCGGATAGAAAGCTGGCACCGGCCAAGAAGAAGGAGTAACCACTCATTCATTCATTTATGCCTCGTGCAGGTCACGGAGGCTGTAGAGCTCAGTAAGGACGATCGCTCTGATTTCTCAGATCTGCTTGTGTGGCTTTTTGAGAGGGGTTGGTTCAACCATGCTGGGTTTTTATTAATTAATTGTGTGTGTGTGCGCACACACGCGAGTGTTCGGTCGGTAGGAGCAGCCGGGCCTGCTGACTGGGTTGCTCCAGTGGAATGTTTGACCTTTTGGTAGTGCTTTGATGTGACCAGGCCCTGCCGTGCTAATGAGCCTCAGGCTGCATGGGGGCCAAGAACTTGCCAAACCCTCTCAAAACCCCACATGACCAATCAGACGCTCGCCCAACCTTCATACACCAATAAACAACATCCACAAGGCTTCTATTCAGCCACCGGAAAACCCCAACAACCGAACAGCACCATGACTAAGCAGAGTTTTAAACAGATTAAAAACCAGCATCACTTTGCAATGTACGTAGCATTACTCGCTTTAGAGAACACCGTGTTCGCATGCCAGTCACATAAACATTTGAACTGATGGCTTTGGTCAGGTTTCAAGCTCTCTACACAATATATGTATTTGTTTGTTAGTCATTATTGCAGTATTAGCTTTTCCATACTGATCTCACAGATGGAAAGCATGCTGACCAATCGCAGATGTTCCTCATGAGCTTCCAGTGCTTGTTTTTCATACATTGATTAATTTATTGCCATTTTTATCATGATTGTGGTAATGCAACGATGTAATACAGGACAGGCTTTAAACATGATGTGACAGACTTTTGGGTTTGTAGCAAGATCATCTAAATGTGATCTACATTGGTCTACATTGTACATTGAGGCATAAATGAACATCCAACCGTATTCAGTTCAGTTGGAATAGCTTTACAAAAATCCTAGTTTTGATCTAGATCCCTAATGACCGAGCCAGACACGAGGAAAAACACAATGAGGTGGAATAAAGAGCGTCTGAAGTCGAATATTATAATGTCGAAGTAATTTCAGTTCATTTAGCGGTGACATTTTGGCAAAAGCAGAAACAGTAGCTGTGTTTTGATTTGATTTTGGCAGCACGCCATTAAAACGTGTCTGAGTGCATTTCTGATTTATTGTTAATGTCTGTCAGTGAGTAGTGCCTATGCCGGTTATGTGACCTGGCCCTGTGTTTGGTTGATGACGGAGCACAGATGGACTGTGTTTTGAAATGACATTAACTAAACTCCTCCAAAAGCAGTATTTATTGTGCAGTGTGTAAACGTATTTCCAGTTTGCTAAAGATGCCTGGATGATGTAATACTTGGACCAACTTTCCTAATATGCAGCCAGGGCTGTTTTTAGGTATTCTAGCACAGATGACCATAGCTACAGCTAGATAATTGGCACATTCATTTATTCATTTTCTTTGTGTTTATCTTGGTGGTATTTCCACCTGAGGGATTCACGGATTCAACTAAGTTGAAGGCTGTGGGTAGGGCGGCTGTGGCTCAGTTGGTAGAGCGGGTTGTCCACCAATCGTAGGTTTGGTGGTTTGATTCCCGACCCGGATGACTCCACATGCCAAAGTGTCCTTGGGCAAGACACTGAACCCCAAGTTGCCCGCGATGGCAAGTTAGCGCCTTGCGTGACAGCTCTGCTACCATTGGTGTGTGTTAATGGGTGAATGAGACACAGTGGAAAGCGCTTTGGATAAAAGCGCTATGTAAGTGCGCCATTTACCAAGTTATATCCTTTAGTGCCTAATTTGTGAAATAAATCTAATGCTAATCATCAACTAATTGCAATGGATACATAGCTTGTTGGTCTGTTGTGACCTTTTAGTTGCTGAATTATTTAATATAGTTTAATTTTTTTCCCCATCAGCTTTTTAATTCTCAGCTGTCTGTAAGTTAATACATGAAATGAACTCTTTTATGATGGCTGCCTGTACTTTCCTGTATTGCTTTCCTGTCGCAAAAATGGCTAAAGTCAGCATTTGGTTGCCTTAAAGCCTTTCTTTGTAATATCATTGTATCGTATTTGACATTAACCACCAAGTTAAAACAGTAACTGACCAAAAATACTGACAATTAGTCACACTATTGTGTGGTTTGTGTAGTTTAGGTCTCCTAAATGGCATAGGACTGCATTTGAGCAGTATGGAGAGTACGCTTTTCTGTGAGGGAATGCTTAAAACTTTGCCCAATCCACTTAATTCACACAATTTAATATTTAGTTTGCACCTTCAGTGTTCTCAAAATTGAAACAAAAAAAAAATTTTTTTTAACCACACCAGGATAAAGCACTTACTGATGATGAATGAATAAATGAAAGCGCAGCACCACAAGAACACCCCATATGATCTCATGTTAATGAATGATTCTTTGTCCTCTGAAAAGACATGAAACGCCCGCATGAAAGTGAAAACCACCCACTCCTACAACTCTTTTGTTGGGTCCATGTGCTAAGAACTCTTAGCCCTCTGGTTATGTTGGGGGGGAAGTTATATCCATTATGTTATGGGTCAAAACGACTTCCAGAGTTTAAACAGTTTAAAACATTAAACCTTTATTCTGGCTTGTCTGAGACAAAGAAGAAATATTTGCATACAAGTTCATGACCCTAAATAAGGAAAGTCAAAAGATTTCTAAGAGAAAAAGCGAGATTAAGCAGTATTTCAGACGTCTCAAATATGGAAATGGGTCAAATTGACCCATAAGATAATAGGAAGGTTAATTATCCAATGAACTGCTAAAGAGACCCTTTTTCTGAGAGTGTATGTATTAACGTTTGCCATTTTGTGGTAAATCTTTTCAAGTTAATACCTAGAACTTGTCAAGACATTTAAAATTCAGCTTAAATGGCTTGGCACTTCTTACAAGACGGGTTCTTCAATGGTCTTTAAGAGTTCATTGGATAATTATGGTGTCTTGGCCTCATAGAATGGCCCGACTCAGAACCCCGTCAGGTCGGGAAATGTGCGGTTGTAGGGACAATTGGAAAAACCTTAAGGGGTTCTAAATTTTCCAAGAGCGTACGGTTTTTACTGTTGCTGCATACAGTATGACATTTTGGACACAGTCAGTGATGTTTGGCTTCCAATTGGAAGTCATTTTCCAACAAGCGACTCGGGAACTGAGGCAGAAACACAAGTTCAGTATGATCGATGCTGTAATCACTATACAAGACTTTAATGTTTAACACATGTCAGTTTTGTGACAATATATGGCTCTTTTTTTGTGGTTTTATTATGAGCAGCTTTGATCAGCGATGAGAAATGAGACATAAATGGTGCTTTTTAAAGAGGCATCGTATGGATGGCAGGCTATGCTTTCTGGTCATCTGAGGACAGTCTGTTTAACTAGTCTGTTGAGTGGATGGAGGAAAAGATGAGAGTCTGAGAAGCCCTTCATTGATGTGAATATTTTTTTACGCTCCAGGGCAAGCTTTCTAACGTTTATTTTTCCTCTTACTGTATCGCTCTCTCTCTCTCTCTCTCTCCTCAGCTTTTCTTTTTCTGTCCTCTGTCTTAACTCGCTCGCTTCTTCCCTGTCTCATTACCCAAGGCACGTGGCATGTGCCGCAAGTCTTCCTTTCTTCTCCATTAATTGGGTTTGGTTACACTAAGGCCTTTGGCCAAAAGGCTGTCCTGCCAAGAACACATTCCATTTTCAACACTCCAGTGAGGACGGAAGGCTACGCTTGTTTTCTCAAATGCTAATTGGTTATTTATTTAAGCATCTTAATTTATGTTTCTATCCCAAACAAGTGCACTGGTGCTCTTTGGCGTATTGGGATGCTTTGAAGGTACCAGGGCAGTAGAATGGTGTGTGTTCACCTTTTGTTGTGGAAAGGTCATGCATTCCTGCTGATCTGAGTGGGAACACCTGGCTTGGCCCTGCTGTGTAGGCAGTGCTGGGTGTGCTCTGCTTTTGGCCTTTTATCATCCTTTGTTTAAGTGGCTAAACTGAACTGAAATCTATAGCTAGATCATCAAATCATCCGAGCATTCAACCATCAAAAAGAAAATCTAAATGTAAAGACTCTTGTTCTTTGTGTTATTGCTTGTCATACGCAACTCTTGTAGTTGTATTGTTATAATTTAGACATTTATTCTCAATCCTTTCATTCTTTTTGCTGCTGCTGCTATTTATTTATTTATTTATTTATTTATTTATTTAAATTATAAATCTGTCTGGTCTGTCTAAAGCACTGATCAGACCGAACTAAAATTCATCCTCAGATGGGAAAGCGTGCAGGATGCGAATAACAATTCACTTTAAAAGACAGTTGTGCTCGTCAGAGTACATTGAGGTGAACTGTGACCCAGAACATTCACAATCCTCAGAAATGAATGAATGGGGGGGAAAAAAAAAACAAAAGAGCTGGTTGTGGTTTCTTTGTTCTCTAAAATGTCAAATTGATTGACCTGCTAATTATTTAATGTTAATGCCACAGCTTTTGCATCATTATTTTTCTTAACGTCGCTTGAGGGACATCTACAAATCCACAGTTACCTAGTGTTCTAGGTGTCTATATTGAAATTGATATTTTTGCACAGTTCCAGTGAGTCCAGTGTTGTACTGCTTAAACTCCAGGTTTATGTAGGTGGAATTCAGGAGAACTGAACGCAGGTATGAAGCCAAGCTCTGCTGACTTTCACGTAGTTTTATTAGGCTGAGAATCTGTCTTCAACATTTCATTTCTCTGACTGAGTGAACCGTTTCGCTCATGCCCGACTGTAGCCGTGAGCATCATTGCATATAAATTACAGAAGTGGGGAAACGATTATTAAAAAAGTCTTGTTTCCTCTTTTCCTGTATGTCGCAGAAATGGCATAATTGAGTCAAGTACAAAAGGTAGGGTTTTTTTTTTTTCGGCGGGAGCGGGGTGTTGACTAGACTATGCTACAGACACCTATTAGCACTGAAGCAGGATTTTTACACTGCTCTCTGTCCCTCTCCTGGTCTCTCTCCCTCCGAGTTTCTGTAGGACTTCGGCCAGCTCAAGTTCCGCACAATGAAATTTCTCTTAAAACCACATCTGAGGTTCTTGTGAAGCCAAGCCTAGTTATAAAACTCCAAATGGAATCGCTTCTTTCAAGTCCGTGCCGCCTCAACCCAAATATGAAAAGAAAGGCTTAAGCCTATTATTTCTCTTCACAATAAAGAATGAAATGGCGACAGGGACTCCCAGAACGGCTTACCCTACACCCTGTACCTTCCCGCCCAGTCTGTGTAAACGTAGTGTCCACGAGATCTGGGGCCGAGCTGCCATGACTCCGGCGAGTTCGGTTCCTGTGGCCACCGCATCCTGGGCTGCATCAGTAAAAGTGTTCACACGGTCCTCCATGAACGTGTCAAACCCTACGTGTTATTAAAGACTGCGGCTTTGCAAATTAAACTGTGTGCTACCTAGAAGGACCATATTTTGCAGGATTTATTTTATTGAACCTACTACGCATGGGCCGTTATTTCAGAGAACATAAATATTGTGACCTTCTGGTTCCTCAGGCTGTGCGTGTCATAGTAGTGATGCCCGGTCCTGAGAGTTTATTAAGAAGTTGACTAAAATATACTTTGACAGCTGTGACAGGGCGAGCACAAAGATCCAATATGCCATCGGATGAAACGCAAGAGCTCTCCAGTCTTCTGATTTGCTGCAAGTCAACAGCCTTATACTGGCTGGATAAGAAGCAGTGTGTTTGTGTGTGTGTGTGTGTGTGTGTGTGTGTGTGTGTGTGTCTCACTGAGAGAACAGCTCATCTTCATGAGCATTTTGATGACAGCCCCCCTCTCAGCACTTCACCATTCTCTTCTCTACTACTCATCTTTCTTTTCTTTTTCACCCCACTGTGAGACAGGAAAGGGGGGCTTAAAGAAAAATCCGCCCACTTCTTATCTCCTTCCCACAGGAAAAGCCAATAGGATCTGAAAGGCGTAAAATAAAGGAAGAAGCATGCATGATATCATTTCGGCCTCAAGTTCGGACCTGTCTCAGACTACAGGCCTCGGGTCGCGTGTTGTTTGAGTTGAGGTTGTGTCTTGGTTTGGCTTCCTGTGCTAGGATGACATCAGTTTAACTACTACTCGACTCGGATTAGTCCTGATCTTGAAAGATCATGTATCAAGCAGACTTTCTGTAAACCTAAAGTTTTATACCATCAGAGGTTTGGATAATGATTGAATGAAGTAGAAATTTTAACTGGCCAACAATGATAGAAACCGATTGAGCACAGATTTTTAAGTCCACTTGCTTGCCTTCGTTTATCATTTCTTCTCTATTATTTTGCCATGCTGGGACGAGGACACAGTGCTCCTTGGGGCAATGTGGTGCCAGCCACGAGAGACTCCTACATACAAACTCCCACACCCTACGGCTTGAAACCAAAGCAGTAATGGTACCTTCCACCTCCCTCTTGCCCTCTCTTGCCAATTAGCGGGTCGAGAATGTCAAGCTCTGCTCACAAATTAGAACGAAATACTCATTTGAACCCAGCCCTTCCTCCAGGACCACATGGCCGTTTCGGGCTCGGCTGGCCTGCCTGGGCCGGTCAGGAGCCTAATTTACTGGACGGGAACATCAGCCTCAGGACCTGGGAAATAAACACCCTGTTGGTCTTCACTGACCGTGTGAATGCTAGGGGACTTATTTTTACTTTTATTTCCCCTGTCATTCCTCCAATGCTGACAATGAAATTTGGTCATAAGTGGCTTATTTGGGTTACATGAAACGGATAATCATTATGGTAACGTATACATCCTGACGATGTTGAGGTTGTTGTGTGTATATGTGGGTGTGTGAGTGTGTGCTGTTTAGTGTCAAGACTTTGGCTTTGTGAGTCAGCCCACAATTCTGTGTGTGTGTGTGTGTGTGTTGAGGCCGCTGCTGACGTGATTAACCCTGCTTAGTTCTACCGCAGACGGCCGGAGCTCTGTAATGAACTCCCTTATTCACCGGCTAATGATTCCCTTTGATCTCCAGCCTCGAGACCTCTGCTCTGCCTCTGCCCTGTGGCGCTCCCTTCCTCCAGCTCTCCCTCCTCCCTCACATGTATTGCAGTGGAATATTCGGTGCAATTGAGAGAATGTTGGTGATAAAGTATGGCATGTATGGCCACCACTTTTCAGTCGTTTAACTGGGACTTGCTGCTGATAAGAGCTAAGCAGTGATCACAACAATCATGGGTGTAATTTTCTTTAAATGGGGAAAAAGGAAAAAAGTTGGGGGGGGGGATTATTCCTTTCATTTTACTGCGTGAAGTTAAAGGTGAGTTTTGACCCTCTAATATGATTTAATTTCCTTGGAAATCTGTGGTGACGTGTGGCGCTCATGCCAGAATTTGCTTTGCAATTTTCTAAATGTTTTCTTAGTGTGATTCCACCTTGGCAAGAAAAGAGTGATGTGATGAACTGATGTGATCGTTACTTTCATCTTGTGATGTTTTGAATTGTAACGTGTCCCCTCCTGTGTGTCTGTCCTGCAGTCAAATAAGGTTCCTGTGGTACAGCCGTCCCACGCAGTTCACCCCCTCACACCTCTGATCACCTATAGCGATGAGCACTTTGCCCCTGGCCCTCACTCCGCGCACCACCCACAGGACTCCAAAGGTATACACACTCACACTTACAAACACTCGCACCTTAAAATAATGAGTTTGACTTCCACCCCATTCTGGAAACAGCAGTTAGTAGAGTTCCACCTCGTTCTCCTTCAGCTCACAGTTTAGAGCAGCCGGAAGAACCGAGTCTGTGGGGGTGGAAGGGGGTCTGGCTGACAACTGCACATGAGCTCAACTCCATATGTGCTCCTTCCGGCAGACACTCGTCTCTGCAGCAACTCAATATGAGGGAGAAAAACGATAGACAGAAGGAGGGAGAGAGATAGGATGTGGATGTGGTGATGTCGTGGCGGTCTAGTGAACTATTAATATCCTCAATGGAGTCCCACACCATATGAAAACATACCCCCGCACACTCTGTCTTACTGATGCTGGGAATCCAGCAAAAAAAATCATTGTGCTTTTCCATGTAATGGAAATATACAGATCTTACTGAGAATCCAGAACTGTCCGTACCCTGATCACGTACCGTTGTTTGTTTCCATCACGTAAAGGTAACCTTGAGATCTCTGGAGGTTCTGGAGAACGCAACGCTGGTGTTAAGCATTAAACATTTAACAACGGTATCCATCAACAATGGAATGAAACGGGTTTATCTTTTAGTGAAAATTCTTTACGCAACCAAACCAACAGAACTTTACAGGTTTTTCATTGTTCTTGACGCGGATGTTATCAGACACTATTAAAGATTGCCACGTTGTCCAATTGAAAAGTATTTCAAGCAAGCTAGGCTGGGCAAAATTCCAGACTGCACCCTGTTATGAAGAAGCCAATTGTGGTACACTAATTCATCATATTATTTTGTGCAGTAGTATTTGGTCTTAGACACAGCTGTTGTGTTGTTTTGTTTTGTTTTTAAAGGCGTCTCTGATTCGTGATGATCTCTGTCCTGAGGACTTTCCCATGGTGGAAAACATACTGACTGTTACAAAGCGCTGATACTGACACGGAAGACTTTTCCATAAATGTTAAATATACGTCTCCTTTATAGAACTCATCATCACATGAACAGTTTTGCTTTGTTAAATAACACGTTTTTGAATACAATTATCATCAGAATGGGATTATGAGGCGCACTTGCCATGCAATTTTATTTGACTAACAACATAATTGAGAATACAAATTCAGTAAGAGTCTGCTATAGGATATTAATAAAGCTTCCTTAATGTACCCCAGCACTCTGATTGGTTAACATCCCAAACCGCACCCTATCTTTCTAAATAGTAAGCAGGAAGTGAAGTAACAAATTTCACATACAATTTAATATAATATCATTCAGTTTGCAACACAGCTTGTGTGGTATGTGAGGGGTTTTTTTTTTTTTTTAGTCAATAGCTGCGTTTACATGGACAACAATAATCCACTCTTAATCCGATTAAGATCATACTTTGATTAAGAAACTACCATGTAAACAGCAATTTTTAATTACCTTAATCTAATTAAGGTCGTAATCTAATTAAGCAATAATCGAATTAAGACAGGTGGAGTATTCATTTTTTAGTCGTATTATGGATGTGTATTACAGACATGTAAACACCTTAATCACAATATGAACCTTGTGTGAGAGTTTTCACCGCATTTTGCGACAGGACACGATCACACACGGCTGTGCTTTTTACAGCAAACAAGAGAGTACGGCTGAGTCCCAAACCTCATACTTTCCTACTATAGGCCTGTAGTGGGGAAAAATTCATGTATCTCGACTACTATATAGACGGCGATGCGTCTACTATATAGACGCATATAGACCACTCGAATTTCCCCCTGGGGGATCAATAAAGTATCTATCTATCTATCTATCTATCTATCTATCTATCTATCTATCTATCTATCTATCTATCTAGACTACTATAACGACGACGAACTTTATGTTGATATGTGAAATTCTGGAGGGACATTGGACGGTGTGGCGCGGTGACGTAATGACGCAGGCTGGTAATCTAATTATGATCTATAACCTGTAAAAGGGGAACATGACAGGAGTATTCTCAAAGTGACTCATGTAAACACCTTAATCATATTATTATCTTACTCAGAGTAAGGTCAATAATTAGATTACTGCTGTCCATGTTAACATAATCATTGACTTGTGTTAATTTACTGATGACTGCATTTGATTAATCAATGTCCTGCACTACTGCCTCCACCCTTACGCCTCAGTTTGGTACACTTTATTTCCTGGCAAGAAGGGGAACCAAATTCCGCACAGATACATGGTTACAGTTTGGGCCATTTAGCAATGGAAATGATGGCACAATTGTATGATCATAAATTCGTTACCATAACACGCTGTACTACTCTGTATCCAGGTGGAAAAGCTCTGCTAGAGCTCAAGCTCTTTCTTTCCTTTTCCTGGAGTTGGAAGAACTCTGACCTGTTCTTGCTCAGTTGAATAACACATGGGACTACTGCTGGGCCCTTAACTGCTCAGTTGTATAAAAATTAGATGAATGTATGTCGAGTCTGGACAAGTGCGATTGTTAAATGTACGAAATGTGAATGATTTGATTTTGGTGTTGATTTGAAGTCCCCTGTGTGTGTCCATGGTTGTATGTGATTGCTTGTACACTCAGTGATGGAATCACTTCACCTTGGGCTACATCCATACGCGTGACCTTTCAGTGTGTATGAGGAACAGTCCTATGTGTTGTGAATCAGATCAGTAGGAGGTATTGCATTTGAACTCTCATCACATCACTCCATCAATATTACACAAACGCTCACGTTTATTACGCTCACATTCACAAACGCTCTCCATCCAACCTCACTGAGCTCGAGCTGTTTTGCAAGGAGGAATGGGCAAAAAATTCAGTCTCTCGATGTGCAAATCTGATAGAGACATACCCCAAGAGACTTACAGCTGTAATCGCAGCAAAAGGTGGCGCTACAAAGTATTAACTTAAGGGGGCTGAATAATTTTGCTCGCCCAGTTTTTTATTTGATGAAAAAGTTTGAAATATCCAATAAATTTGGTTCCACTTCATGATTGTGTCCCACCTGTTGTTGATTCTTCACAAAAAATTACAGTTTTATATCTTTATGTTTGAGGAGTGGAATGTGGCAAAAGGTCGAACAGTTCAAGGGGGCCGAATACTTTCACAAGGCACTGTACTTATGTCCTGTATTGGATTCATTTGAACTAAATGGTGAAATAAACTGGACAAATGGACAAGTGTAGTACGGTTACAAACTTCTAGAGGGCACTTTTTGTTCTAACCTGTCTCATCATGCACCACTTAACATGAACTTCTCTCTGTGTATACAGGAATGCATAGGCATCATCCTGGTCCAGATATTCCTAACTTCTACTCACTCTCCCCTGGAGGAGTTGGACAGCTCACACCACCACTGGGCTGGTGAGTGTGTGTATACACTTTCTCTCACACACACACACACACACACACACACACACACACACACACACACACAGAGAGCTCATCAGGCAGCCTAAATCAGCAAATGGCATCAAGATGGTACGTGTGTATGTGTCTAATGCTGTTCCCATCTTGAGCTTTCTCCTGACTCAATCCTGGCCGTGCGCCTGCTTGGCTCGCCCAGGCCTCATGCAGCTGCTCCTCGGCTCGCCCTGGCTCCTGTGAGCTGAGCGTGAGAATCAGGAGACAGGAGGAGAAAAGAACTTGCCTGAGCGAGGGCTGAGCGCTCTGCGTGTAAACACACTGTAACTGGATCAGACCACAGGCAGGCGCTGAGGTCAACCGTCCCCACTGCAGATCAAATGGGAAAGTAACTGGAGATGATGTGGAAGACTGGAACCCAAATGGACAGCATGTCAAATTAGCTTCATTCGTGCTTGAAGTGTAATCTGTGTTTGTGATCAATAACCAAAATACTGCCACACAATATAGGATAAACCAATCCAAGAATGACACACTTGGTAAACAGTACAAAAGAATGACGAAAAGGCTGAAGAATAAAGATTTAATATTGCTTGTTGGTTAACGACCAAAGGTGGTTGTTGTATGTTATCTGCCCAACATTGGCATTAATAGGAAGTTATGGGACTAGCTGCACATTCTGTATAATATGAGGGTGAGTCAAATGAGTTGATTTTTTTGTTGTTGTTCCATTGTTTATTGCAAATTGGTGTCACAAAATTATATCATTTCTTTTTCAAAATAAGCTCCATTACGTTACATAATGAGTGTCCAGATTCCACTAGAAAAGAAATGTCATTCAGTTCTAATTTATGTCACACTTTCAAGATTTTTAATTTGACTCACTCTCGTAGAAGGGACACCACTTTTAAAAGAGCATTTAAGACAACTCTAAGGTTTTTTTGGTTCTTTGACAATGAAGAACTTTAGATTTTTATCTAAAGTCACCTCTAATCCTGAGACTTAACCAGTTCACAGAGCAGAAGATGTCTTCCTGCTCCTGTTCTCAGTAGAGCTCTCTGATGGTTAAATGCGACATAACAGTAGCGCTAACTTGCAACAAAGGAGAACGGTGAAGAGATTTCTCTTGAGCAAATTATGCTCTTTGATTCGCTGCACTACTCATCTCTGTTGCGCCGTGGTTTTACTCTTTCCGTCACACACACATTCACTCTCCTTTGTGCTTTGGTTCTGTTTTCAGGTTCCCGCATCACATGGTTCCAGGACCTCCCGGACCGCATGCCACGGGAATCCCCCACCCTGCCATCGTCAACCCACAAGTCAAACACGAGCCTCCACACGAGACAGACCTGATGCACATGTGAGTGATCCCTCCTCCTCCTCCTCATCATCATCATAATTCATAATCCTTCTCAATCAGATCCCCGAGTCAAGCAAATGGAAAACCAGAATACCTTTAATGACTGAATTAGGAAAAGTTTGGAATTAGGAATCACTTTACTTCATTATCCCGGCTAAATATTATCCCATGGATGTTTTTTGTTTGTTTTTAACCACGAAATAGACTTATAAAATAAAAATGGATAGAGTAGATGTTCACGAGTGGCACCAACATGACCGAAAAATATAAAAGAGCCATTTCATTTCAGTTGTTTGAAAAATTAAGCCAGAGAACAATTAGGAGAAACTGCCAACTGGAAAAAAATGATGATCCAAGCATTTCTTCCATGTTGGACTAAACAATAGCGTAAACACACCACATGCTGTGATGTCCTTGGCACTGAATCAATGTAGTTGCTCTTACTGTCATCACTATGACTGATCCATTTTAGTGTAAAAATAAACCAAGACCAGAAACCAAGTTGGAAGGTGCATAGAGATTGAACTAGACAAAAAACAGATGGATTTGACAGCAGCAAGTCTGAAATCTAACCGGCATTAGTTCATTGCTTAAAAACAGCATTCGATGAGATTTATTTAAATGGGTATTTGACTGTAATCCCAACTGTTTCTCTATATACACTGTTTGCTGCACCAGTATGGATCTTTTTGTTCCTTTTTGCTTTGAGAAAGAAATATACTGGATATCTGAAACACGCCCTATTGACAGTTTTGCACTGTTTTTGAAGATTTTGCCACTTTATAGTTATGTATGAAGACATATAGTGGAGAACGCACAGAGAACTGCATTAAGTGTCCATGCTGAATATACACCTTATCATTTGGTATTTAATTCTCTACATTCACACCTCCTGGATCTGTATCTCAAGGAAAGGTAACAGTTTTCTTGCTGCTGCGTTGCTGACGGTTAGTGATCTAAGGTACATAATTGGACCATGATTACAATGCAGAGTAAAGCTTTAAAGGTACTCTACATGCAGCTTTATCGGTAAAAGATGCATATTAAATGTGTATGAGTGTAGGGTTGAGCAATATGACAATATTCAGTGCCAGCCCATTAATACTGGCACCCTTGGTAAATGTGAGCAATGCAGGCTGTGAGAATTTGTCTTTATTGTTTAACCTTTTGATCTTTTGTTTCACAAATTCACAAATACTCTGCTCTCATGGATATCAAACAATTGCAAACACCGCACAGGTTTATGGAATTCATATGAGAAAAATATATTTGAAGTATATTCCTATTTGATATTTTACATATTTTTTTTTATTACAGCTGGGTGACTAGGTACAGAAAATTGTTCAACCATGACTTCCTGTTTCACAGGGGTCTAAATATGAGGTAACACATAGTCCAAATTCTTTTAGTCATTCATAACAATGGGTTAGACCAAGGAATATAGCTGTGATGTGCAGAAAGGTTGTTGAGCTTCACAAAATGGGAAGTGGCTATAAGAAAACAGCACAAGCATTGAAAATTCCCATTTCCACCATCATGGAAATAATTAAGAAGTTCCAGTCTACTGGAAATGTTATGAATCAAACTGGAAGAGGATGTGTGTCTATATCGTCTTACCACACTGTGAAGAGAATGGTTCGCGTGGCCAAAAAATTCTCCAAGGATCACAGCTGGAGAACTGCAGAAGTTAGTTGTGTCTTGGGGTCAGACATTCTCCAAAAACTAAAATCCGAAGTCACCTACATCACCACAAGCTGTTTGGAAGGGTTTCAAGAAAAAAGCCTCTACTCTCATCCAAAAACAAACTCAAGTATCTTTAGTCTGTCAGACACTACTGGAACTTCAAATGGGATCGGGTTCTATGGTCAGATGAAACCAAAGTAGAGCTTTTTGGCAATGCACACCAGTATGGTGGTTTTGGTGCACACAGTGAGGTAGCCATATGGAAAAGTACCTCATGCCTACAGTTAAATATGTTTGAGGCTCTTTAATGTTTTGGGGCTGTTTTTCTGCCAGAGGACCTGGACATGTTGTTAGGATACATGGCATCATGGACTTTATCAAATATCAACAGATATTAAATGCAACCTGACTGCCTCTGATGGAAAGCTTAAAATGTGCCGTGGCTGGATCCAAATGATCCAAAACGTACATCAATATCAACACAATGGTTTACTGACCACAAAATCAAGGTTCCGCCATGGCCATCCCAGTTCCCTGACTTCAAACCTATAGAAAACCTGTGGGGTGAACTGAAGAGGAGAGATTACCAGCATGGAGAGATTCTGTATGGAGGAATCCCTCGCCATGTATTCTCCAACCTTATCAGGGATTATAGCAGAAGGTCTCAGAGCTGTCATCATGGCAAACGGAGGTAGCACAAAGTATTGGCAAAGGGTGCCGATATTTCTGCCACGTGTTTTTAACAATTTAATTATTTTTTTTGATAAACAAAGATTTTTTTTTCTTTTTAACATGAGCTCAAAAGGTTAAACAATAAAACAATTTTTCAACAGGCTTCTTTGCTCATATTGTCCTGTCTTGGCACTGTATTGTCCATATAACAATCTATATAACACACTATCACAATTTTCCTTTTATTTCACGGTTAATTTATGTTCGTACACATTAAAAGTATCGTTGCACTCTATCATTAAACACTGTTTCATTGTTTTTCTTGGAGTTTGCAGGCAAACCTCTATAAATCATGCTGCATATCATGAGTCATGGAAATGTAATGGGCGGCTGTGGCTCAGTCGGTAGAGCGGGTTGTTCACTAATCCACTAATCGTAGGGTTGGCGGTTCGAATCCCGGCCCGGGTGATCCCATGCCAAAGTGTCCTTGGGCAAGGCACTGAACCCTAAGTTGCCCCGGATGGCAAGCTAGCACCGTGCATGGCAGCTCTGCTACCATTGGTGTGTGAGTGTGCTCTCATTTGTAAGTCGCTTTGGATAAAAGAATGCTAAATGAATAAATGTAAATGTCTTTATGTATCGCGTATCGGCCTTGAAAAGACTAAAATGTCGTTAATGATAGAAAGGGTAATGCCCTGTTTTATGTTGTATCTTATGCCGGTGCTGGGAAGTTCTGTGGTGAGCTCGCTGCTTGTTTTGTGGTTCAAGTTGTGATTCTACATGCAATAAACTCGTACACACATTTTTGACCCCTTTTTTATCAGTCTGTCCTAGAGAGGGCTCAACTGCTCCCATTAGCAGCAGATCAAGACCTGCTTGTAGAATCAGAGCCTCTAATTAACCTCTATTGGCTGTGGATAAGCAGTAGTGATCAGATAAGACTCTGTGCTCCATTTGGCCCCAGGTAGCAGATGCAGGCCTTAGATAGACGCATGCAGTTGAAAGGCTTTTGAGAGGGACGACTCTTTCCCTCCATTGGCAAGAGAAACGAGGCGCAGGATTTGGTTGCCATTACTGGTGAAGTAATCTCTCTGCATGAAAGCATCCAACTGGACGTGATTAAAGGCTTTCTGCTAGTGAGTCGTGCAGCTCTGCTTTGGATGACCAAAGCAATCGCTTGCTATTCTCACACTAGCTGCCGTCTCCGTGGCGGCAGCCCCGCTGACGCCTCCGCCGCCACCCAAGACACCCCATGTTTTTTTGTTTGTTTGTTTTTTTTTATTGATTCCAAACTTTCAGTAAGTGTTTCATTTTGCAATCAATTCTTGCAGGAAGCCTCAGCACGAGCAGCGAAAGGAGCAGGAGCCCAAGAGGCCTCACATCAAGAAGCCGCTCAACGCCTTCATGCTTTACATGAAAGAGATGCGTGCTAACGTGGTGGCCGAGTGCACACTGAAGGAGAGCGCTGCCATCAACCAGATCCTAGGCAGAAGGGTATGTAACAAAGTTGGAGTCCACCATATGCCGTTCATCACTAGCACGATGTCTCATTTCATTTAACAGATATTTGGATACAAGAGCTGTCGCTTTGTGAAATTTTTTGTGCGGGGGGTTGGCACAGACTAGCCGAGCAGCGCTAAGGTTTGCCAGGACGTGTTCCTCGTTTCGGAAAAAGAGGAACCGCTGAGCATGTTTAATGCCTTAACCAAAGCCTGAGCAGTTTGAGGCAGCCAGCCACAGCAAAGCACCATTCTGCGGTTGTGTGGGGTAATTGCCCGCTGACATGGTTTGAAGTAAAGCGCCGCTAAATTGGAACCAGTGTTTTGATATGAAATCAAAGTTTTTTTTTTCCACCCCCTTTTTCCCTCGCTGTGCAAGTTAATCTCTTCATCGTGTTTCCCCCTCACTGCCCCCCCCCCCCATCCCACCTATCCCTTCTCCAAAATACAAATCATTTGGCAAAGGATTTTGTGGCAAAACACTAGTATGAGTCTCTTTGTTGGGAACTTGAAAGCTCACAAGTAATGGACTGACTCTGATTTTCTTTCTCTAATCTTCCCTTTGCACCCAACAGTGGCACGCTTTATCTCGAGAAGAGCAAGCAAAGTATTATGAATTAGCCCGCAAGGAACGACAGCTCCACATGCAGTTATACCCAGGCTGGTCTGCCAGAGACAATTACGTAAGTATCCTTACATGCTGGGAAATGTGGCCTGTGTTTGTGTTTTTGAGCTTCTATCAGTGTATGCGTGTTACTACTCCAAGACGGCTATAGACATAAGTTACTAGGCCAGTCTGACTTACATACGCCCTTAACTAGGCAATGTTTGTTTGGTTGATGTTGCGTTGATTATTTTACAGTGATTTTAATTTGGTCCAATCATGTATAATCACAATAGGCATCTGTTTCTATAATCTTTAAAAATACGTTAAAAAGCGTGGTGAAATTCAACATTTTTTTTTGCTTTGTGCTCACTGAGTAAAAAAGACTTAACGTTTTAACGCTCACTCCACCAATGATGAATTATTTTTAGTTTTTTTAATTTTTTGTTTTGTTTTCTTTTTTACATCTCACTTTGGAATACAACCATCACATGCCTCTCATCATTAAAGGCTCTGCAGGGACAAACATACAATCTGTGCGTACAATCAATTCATTTGCATGTTGCTGGAAGTGCTTATTTGAGGCTTTATTTCATATTAATCTAATTTCGGTTTTATTGTTTATCATACCGGTGCACTATAACAAAATACTTAGTCGCTGATCTCACAGGTGTGACAGGTGTAAAAATAGAAGGTAGAGGTGGTACAGCAGATACAATCCTAAAGTGCTGAAGAATACAAACGTTGCATAGAGCAGGACTGAATAGTGTAGTTTTGAGAACACTAGATGATATTTACTATAATAAATACATTTTCCAATAATGGTGTAGTTTAATTCTTCTGGTGTGGTTTAATTCCCCCCCGCCCAATGAAAAATGACACTGGATACTCTTTCCATAGACATTAAATTCATCCTTGTGGAAAAATTCACAAATAGGTTATTGTTTGTTCCATATCATATCCATATCTGTTTTGGGATTGTTTACTATAGAAGCAATAACATTGTAGAGCAAGAATATAAACCTGTGATGGGAAGTCTAGTTCGCAGTACTGTCAGAGCTGCTATAGGAAATGAATCAACACCTACTGACCAATTAGTTTTAAGACCACAACAGTGGTTTAATGCAATCTAGACGACATAATAATACTATTAGAGTCTGTTATTCAACATAGCATTATCCAAGTTTCTAGCAATACTGGTACAGTCTGTTATTCTACATAGCATTATCCAAACATGCCTTGTGCTTCTCACATTGCAATACATTGGAGTCCTTCCCTTAACTTTAATCAGACAATCTCGACTGATCCTACTCGAGCAGTGATACAATTCAGGAAATGATGGACGTGGGCATTTTATTCACCAAGCTAGTGGGAACACACAAGGCTAAGAACCACTTCAAAGATGGATGAACCTTCCACTCGGCTGGTTGCATTAGCAGCGGCCATGCAGCTGTATTTAAGCACGCTAAGCACTATGAGCCCGTCCCTGCTCTGTCATGCACGCTCGTTCACTGCTCGGAGTTTCATGGCACTGCCAGCTAGAATACACAGATTAGCTGCTGAATAAGTGGATTATCAGACTTTTACAGCAGGCAACCAAAGCACGCCTCATATTGGACCGCAAAGTGACTGCACTGAGCGATCTATACCTATAGTCACCCTGCTAGGGGATTTATGGTAAGCTATAAATCCCCAACCAATCCTGACTTCTGGCTCGAGAGCAGTGATCTTCATGGAATTAGAGCAGACCAGATATTTTATTCTTGTGTGTAACTTTTGGATTGATCATTAGGTCCTAATGTCGTGTAAAAGGATTAGTGAGCTGTGTTTTGAATTTTTTTACACTTTCACAGATATAGGAGATTGTATCAGGTAAAGTAAAGAGGGATAAAGCGGGGTTGAAGAAGAAACGTACATTCAGTGTTTGGTGAACATGAAATCTTGAGTGGTCAGGAGGGTTTGAGCTGTATTTTTAAGCCTCTTTCTGGATATTTTCTAGGGAAAAAAGAAGAAAAGGAAGAGGGAAAAGCTCCAGGAATCCGCCTCAGGTAAAAACCTTCCACTCGCCTACTTTGCGTTTTCCTTTTTCTTTTCCATGCCTCTGCATTTGGCTCCCGTCTTTCAGCGAATGTACTGTACAACCTCTGGTTTCTGACCATGTTGCCAGTGCTGCATGCTCTACTCTCAACTATTTAACTATAAACACGCGTGCTTTATGAGTTTTATAACTTCAGGGAACCTTCTCAATGTGTTAGGTAGCATTTAGTTTAATGCAGGTTTAGAAAGCTTGTAGAGAGATTGTGCTAGTACTGCTGCGGCACACTTCCTGTCGTCACTCATGCTTTCCATTCCTCCATCCATCTGTCACTTCCTCCACATGACTCACAGTCTTTAGGATTAGTCTGTCCATTCTTTGATAAGACTCAACTCTCTCCAGCTTGAACTCTTTATTTTTTTTTCCTGCCCTATCCTTTTGACTTCTACAAAGCAACACTAGTGACTTTGATTCATTTTACTTGTTCTGTGTATTTGTAATGCAGTCAATATGCTTTTGTCTGATTTAAAGGCCTGTATAGTAGCACTTGTGTAATAGGCTAGTGGAGAAGACATGCACTGAATGCGTTTTAATAGAGATAACTGATTAATCTTCTCTCTGTGCTTATCAGTTGATTTTTGTATGACTACACAGTGAAGGTACAATGTTAAAGCAACCATCCCCCCTTTTTGTTAAAGACTTCCATTTTCTGCAGGTACAGCCCAGAGAATGAAAACGGCGTACATCTGAGCAATGGTAAGAGGCCCTCCCTGTCCCTATATTAACTGTTTCTTAATACAGACTAATCCTAAAGCTTTACCAGTGTGTTTGTGTACACTCATTTTCTACCAACCAGACTTACTATATAGTCAAAAGTATTAACATTATGGCCATCACGCCCATATGTGCTTGTTGAACATCCCATTATAAAATCATTGGTTAAAATATGGAGTTGTCCACGCTTCTGGGAAGACCTTCTAAAATGGTAAATGGTAAATGGCGCACTTATATAGCGCTTTTTTATCCAAGGCACTTGGATCCAAAGCGCTTTACACTGTGTCTCGTTCACCCATTCACACACACACTCACACACCAATGGTAGCAGAGCTGCATGCAAGGTGCTAACTTGCCATCGGAGGCAACTTAGGGTTCAGTGTCTTACCCAAGGACACTTCGGCATGGGATCACCCGGGCCGGGATTCGAACCGCCAACCGCACGGTTAGTGGATTAGTGGACAACCCGCTCTACCAACTGAGCCACAGCCGCCCTTCTACTAGACTTTGGAGTTTCTGTGGGGATTTGTGTCCATTTAGCCACAAGAAGAATAGTGAGGTGAGGCACTGATGTCATGTGAGAAGGACTGAAGTGTATTCCAGTTCCTACCAAAGGTGTTCAGTGGGGTTGAGGTCGGGGGCTTTGTGCACTCAAGTTCTTCCACACGGACCTTTTGGAAACGATGTTTTCATGGAGTTTGCTTTGTGCGCAGGGGAATAGTCATGCTTGGACAGGTTTGGGCCCTTTCGTTCCAGTGAAGGGAAATTGTAATGCTGCAGCATATGACAATGTTCTAGACGAACTTTGTGGCAACCGTGCCGTGAAGGTCAGGTGTATACATACTTTTGGCCATATAGCATAGATGTAGTGCGTCATCCAGTCCACTGTGTGTATTCATTCATTTTATTTTTATTTTTTATTTTTTTTTTAAACACAAACAGGTATTGCTCAGTTTAAAGGTGCAGTTCGTCATTTTCAAAGTGGTTCTAGACCTGTCGTTATGACTATCTAATTTCAAGGATACCTTTTTAATACTAATATATCTTGCTTACTAATTTCTTCATCTCAGGCTTGTGGTTACATTTTTCTGGCCCTGAAATTAGAGCTGCCCTCCCAGTGCTGCCTCAATTCTGTCTGTTCTTTAAAACAAAACAAAACCTTGCACATGCAGTGCCTGTTATGGGTACTGTTGCACTGAACTGATGAATGACACTTTTAGATAAGTGACACTTTGATTTTGTTAGAAGACATCTGTAAAATCTGTGCAATACTGTCCACATCTGTGTTATACATATCCTTATTTAAACAGACACAAATTTGTCCTAGTCCTGCTCATTCTTATCTTTTTTTTTTATTTAAAATCTTGAGTACAGATCTAGAGCAAGCCTTCAGCATGTGTGTGTGTGTGTGTGTGTGTGTGTGTGTGTGTGTGTGTGTGTGAGAGAGAGAGAGGGAGAGGGAGATGGAGAGGGGCTGGTCTAAAAGAACAGACCCAGATCTCTCCCTATCCGCCCATATGGCCCACATGTGTAATCTGGCGAGCATCATGAATGGAGAGAGGTTTTGCCCGCAGTTTCTGTGTATGTTGGACTATTTGGCAATGTGGAATGCTAGAAACAAGACAGTGATCCTCTTTCAATTAGGCAAAAGTCCATAGAAATAAAAGCAACCCTTGCCAGTATCAAGCAAGAGGACCTTCTGTCTGTCTATTTCATATAAAGTGCCACTGTATCCTGTTATTCCGCTCCCTCTGTCTGCAGCAAAACATACGCAGATGTGACAAATCTGCTCTGCGAATGAGACGAAAGCCACCAGACAAAGGTGTTATGGTCGATCGATTCGCGACCCTGTGGCTCACTCTGAACCCAAATCAGGACGCTTTTCTCCTCGGCTTTTCTTCTTCGCGGGCTCGGGGGCCGCTGCCGAGAAATCCGTCTATCCATGATCCAATAATTAGCAATGCCGAGCAGACGGGGGATGGACACCCTCGCTGATTCATTGTGACAGCCTTAAACTAATATGCATAATACCAAGAATACTGCTGCTACCCTGAAAGCCCTCAATTTATGCAGATCTCAAGAGCTGTTAGCTGTTAAGCTGTTAGCTTAGCGTAGGATCCCGAAAACATTTTTTTTTTTTAAATGAACTTATTTGTCTATTTTTGTTATCTGCCTTTCTGTTCTTTTGTAAGGAATGTAACATGACTGTTTATAACAGCGTGTATCAAGTTGCATTTAATGGAAACATTATTATTTATATATATATATATATATATAT
>JAFFST010045121.1:88470-98544 GCA_022414735.1 Noturus placidus | reverse complement strand
TTTTCAGTTTTTATTTGTTGAAAAAGTTTGAAATATCCAATAAATTTGGTTCCACTTCATGATTGTGTCCCACCTGTTGTTGATTCTTCACAAAAAATTACAGTTTTATATCTTTATGTTTGAGGCCTGAAATGTGGCAAAAGGTCGAACAGTTCAAGGGGGCCGAATACTTTCGCAAGGCACTGTATCTATAAGGGCTAAATGGCACCACAATCTTGAATTAATCCAAATCAGTGATCTGTAGCGTAGCTCCATCTTGTGTTACTAGTCATGAATCCATGTCTCCAGCTCGGTCAGAGGGAAACAGAGGAACATTCATAAAGCGGATATCCTATTTGCAGATGTGCAAACATCTGCAGTTTATTTTACTTCAGATTTATTTATTTTTGAACCCTTGTTATGATGATCTGGGAGACAGTAAACTCCAGTATTCATACCAAACACTAATAAAAATATACCCAGGAGGAAAGCAGTTCACTGAAGGGGAAAGGACGTGGGACGTGAAAGACATGCGTTTGTTTCAAATAGTAGTTCGTTTTGCTTGACGCAGACTTTTATCTAGGTGAACTTTGACCTGTGAATTTATGAACCTGAAAAGAAAACGAATGTGTGGAACTGTTTTGTCTTTGGTCAGGAAAAAAGAAGCTGATTATGATTAAGAAGATTATTAATATTATTACCAATCACACCAGACTTTTGCCTCGTGGTTTGGCGCACATCTGTGTGGTAAAATTCTGTTTTCTTTCTTTCTGCCTGCTAGGATTTTCTTGTTAGAAATTTTGGCACCTCTGTGTTTGTATATTAAATGATCTATTTCTCCTACGGGTGCAGTGTTTCACATTAGCCTCTGGCCACGTTTATATGATTAGGATTATTTTTCTGACTAAAACTGTACCAATTTTGTTCTTCATTATTGTTTAAATGAATAAGCTTTAATTGCTGCAGACTTTCCAAGACAGATGACCTTTCATGGAAGTGAAATAAATCCGTCAATGGGATCCGACTCGGCACAAAAGCCGTTTGGATGCATTTCATAAATGGAAAAGCCATTAAAAAAAAAAAAAAAAGAGGACTGGCAATCAGGACTGTCGGTCAGCCGTAACATTTAAGCTGGAGTGAAATACTGCAGATGGATGGAGAGACTTCAGTGTAGGATAATGTCTACTATAAACTGACATCCTGTCAGAACTGCACAGTTCCTTTTTATCAGCAGTCTTGTCAGCTGGCGAGAGTTTTGGTGATTTAGTTTGTCAACAAGCACATTTTTTGTGCTCACTTTTAACAACTCAAGTTATTTGTGTTGCTTCCAGTTCGCATAAAACTGGTTACAAAATCAGGGTGCCATTTGTGTCCCTGTGATATAAAGATCAATATAAATACATTATATGGCCAAGAGTATGTGGACACCCGACCATCATACAAATATGTGGTTTCCCATAACTGTTAACACAAAATTGGAAGCACAAAGCGAGCTCCATGAAGACATGGTTTGCCAAGGATAGTGTGGAAGAACTCGAGTGTCCTGTACAGAGCCCTGACCTCAACCTCACTGATCACATTTGGGATGAACTGGAACACCGACTGCACCCCAGACCTCCTCAACATTCCAACATCAGTGTCTGATCTCACTAACGCTCTTGTAGCTGAATGATCACAAATCCCCACAGATACGCTCTGAAATCTAGTGCAAAGCCTTCCCAGAAGAGTGGGGGATATTATAATAGCAAAGAGGGACTAACTCTGGAATGTGATGTTCAACAAGCGCGTATGAATGTGACGGTCAGGTGTCAACAAACGTTTGGTCATGTAGTGTATATTGTAAAGGTTTATAAAAAAATAATAATAATTAAAAAATAAACACACACACACACACACACACACAGAGACAAACATTTAAATAAATTCACAACAAAGTATGTGCATGTGTATCATAAATAAACATTAAAAATTATATTCATAACATTAAAAACCTCTACAGGACTTGACCTGTCCCCGCCAACTACAACTACCTTGAAATCTCATCATTAAAATACTTTTTTTTTTTTTAAATAAATCATATGAGCTTATGCATTAATGTGTAAATCCTTTTAACATCTCATGCTTGTACACTGCACGTTTCATTTCAACCCTGTTGCCTGAACATACTGTCTTCACCTCTAAGAAATGATGGCAAATATTTCCAGAAGATCATGAGAAGAAGAAAACGTCCCATGTTCTCATTCTTTTTGTCTTCATTTCCAATGATAGTATAATATTGAATGAAGATTAATGATGATGATGATAGACAGAAAGAAAGTAAATTATTCATTGTAATAAATGCATATGCAAATAATTAGAATGTCCTGTAATGTCCTCATGTTATCATGCATGCCAAATCAACCACATATTGATTATTTGCTAATTCTATGCTTAAAAAAAACAAAACAAAACAAAAATAAATTAAAAAAACCTCAACCCTGTTACTTATATAATAACAAACTTGAGTCTGTCAGCAAAGACACCTTGTAATTCAAATGCTAAATGGCAACACAACATGTAATTGATGAGCTTTTGTAGTTTCCTGAAACAACTCAGTCAAAATTATACAATTAAAATGTTACTTTTTTTTCTTTTTTAGCTCAAATGTATTGGGCTAACGTCTTCAGTTTTGCCACGAGGCTAAATTGGCTAATCCACTGTATGCCTAATTCACATTTATTTTTAAATCAACATAAGCAGAGTTACTGAAAAGGCTTTTAATAAAACAAACATACCCATTAAATGGAATTTTATTATCATAAATGCATGACTCGTAACATGAGGCATCTTTTAAAGGCATTGTCATGCTGCCATCTACTGGAGAAGTTAGCTCAGTTCTCCTCTAAATCTTACTTCCGATGATGGAAAATAAACTGCACGAAATAAAATCCCAGTGTTATCTTGTGGCAGGTAGAATAAATATATGGTAGCAATCAAAAGTGTGGAAACACTAGGGATCGCCTCAAACTGTTACCACAAAGCTGGAAGGACACAGTTATATAGAACATCTTTGCATGATGTAAGATTACAATTTCCCTTCACTGGATATAAGAGGCCCGAACCTGTCCCAGCATGACAATACCCCTGTGCATAAAGCGAGCTCCATGCAGACATAGTTAGCCAAGGTTGGAGTAAAAGTACTCGAGTGTCCTGAACAGAGCCCTGACCTCAACCTTACTGATCACATTTGGGATGAACTGGAACACCGACTGCACCCCAGACCTCCTCAACATTCCAACATCAGTGTCTGATCTCACTAACGCTCTTGTAGCTGAATGATCACAAATCCCCACAGATACGCTCTGAAATCTAGTGCAAAGCCTTCCCAGAAGAGTGGAGCTTATAATAACAGAAAAAGGGGACTAAATCTGGAATGGGAAGTTCAACGAGCACGTATGAACATGATGGTCAACAAACATTTTGCCATATAGCGTATTTTTTAATGCTAGTATATGTTTATTTTTGTATCTAAATATTTTTTTACTTAAAACAAAAAATGATTTTTAGTTTAATTATTTTACTTTAAATTATTTCCTCAAAAGAGTAGAGATTTAGAATGTAGGACAAGCAGTGAGAAGCTCTGCCAAGTGGGGAAGTTATTCATTTGATTTTCTTTTAAATGAAGCTGGTTGAGAAGATACCAAGAGTGTATAAAGCTTCAAAGGAAATATAGCTGAAGTTTTTTGTATGATAAGAAAAGTTACCACAGTGGTTTCCTTAGTAAGAAATATTAAATAGTAGAAAATAGTTCAAAATGTAGAAAGCCCATCGTTATGAGCAGGTGCATAGCATGAGGATATGCCTTTGATGGAGACTAGAAAGCGAATGAAGAAAACATGTCTGACAATCGCTGTAAACATCACGCCAATCAGAGGACTTTTAAACTAAGCCCAAGTCTTCTATGCTTGTCAGACCATCACATGGGGCCTCGATACAAGTTGAAACCCATTTTAAATCAAGCAGAATGGAACATCTTGCAGGCATCAGACATGCACAGGCCCCTGTGATTATCTGCCCAGCACTGCTTATTCTGGGCGCATTGTAGGCGATTAATATTTAATCGAGGCCGGATTGGTACATTTTAGGTCAATGTCGTCATGCACGGAAAACAACCAATGTATTTTGAATAATTTGTTTGTATGGCAGAAATAACCGTCATGTAATGTGACCATGTAATGTGCAAAGAGAAGTGACAGACTACAATCACAGCATGCTCACCTTCAACATCGACAGAGGATCGCTGGTCTTGCAGGACAATTACTGATCTCTAATTTCTTCCAAGTGTTGTTGCATAGCTGGTGTGTTTTTGCATAATGCACATTAATGTATAAACGATACACAAGCTGCCATCTATATTACTATTATTCATAAAAAAATAAAAAAGGTTTTCAAACCAGTCAGTACAGCACATTTAAAGACTTCACTCATGAAGAAATCATTTTAATTCTAGCACTTGCATACAAAACTGACAAAGTATGATGTGCGGAAATCATCATAATCTTTTCTCAACATGTCATCACAGCAAGGCACCCGTGTTTGTTCTATATCTTTTTTTTTTTTAAATATTGCACAACTGCTGTTTAATAATCCGTCAGTCCGATTCTGTTATCTCTCTGATGATTTTTGCTCTCTGGCCAGGAATTCAAAGTCCAGGAATCCTCCTAGTTCCACTTATTTGTACTTGTAGAAACCCTCTCCGGTTTTTTTGCCCAGCTTGCCCTCGGATACTAGCTTGTTGAGAAGCGGACTTGGAGAAAACAGTGGGTTTTCAGGCTCCATCTGATACCATCCTACAACGACGCATGAACAATGAATTAAGAAATAATCGTGCGATCACGTTAAAGGAATAAAACGACAACCCGATCGCGTGAAGGCTTACCGTCAATGATAAATTTGGACGTGTCCAATCCTACGTAGTCCAAAAGCTCAAAAGGACCCATGGGATAACCGGCTCCGAGCTTCATGGCTACGTCGATGTCCTCTTTGGAACCGTGACCTGAAGAAACGGAGAAATGAACGGGAGTTATTTAGTTATGAACCATTTCATAAATAATATACACAGGTGTAAGTGTAAACTGGAGCGTGGGTAGCAAGTGTACCTCGTTCGTGTAGTCGCACAGCCTCCATTAGGTAAGGCACGAGCAGCCGGTTTACAATAAAGCCTGGAGTGTCCTTACACAAGAACAATTCTGCATTAAAGGTGGAAATGACTGCTGGCAATATTTACAATACGGCATATCTGATTTAAAACTACCAAATACGGCTAACAAAAGCAAAATGGCGAGTCTAACTGACTGTCTAAATTTAGCATGTAACATCCATCCATCCATCCATCCATCTTCTACCGCTTACTCCTTTTTCAGGGTCACGGGGAACCTGGAGCCTATCCCATCGGGCACAAAGCAAGGTACACCCTGGACAGGGTGCCAGTCCACCATAGGACACGATCACATACACACTCACACACAGCATGTAACATATTCGAAATAAATACATTTTCTTCTAAACTGTGCGTTTCTTTCTCTCACCCCCAGTAATAAGTTACAATCACAATTATATCGCATCTTATTAACCCACATCAGCTGGATATTGCTTCATAAATGTGGTTTTCAAACTTACTTTGCATGACACTGGATGCTTTCCTAAAGCTTTGCTGAAATCAAGGAGTGTGTTAAATGTTTCGAGGCTTGTTCCTGGAGCCTGGATGACCTAAAAGAAGAAAACATTCATAACGTTATTTAATGTGTGTCCTAGTCCTGCCGAGTTTCACTTCCAATCTAACATATGGCATGTAATCAGGCGATACCTATACATGATCAATATGGCCCATATTGTGTCAAACCTCATTTCTTTCTAATTAAGAGCTCAATGTTGCACACTGGCAAGAAACTCAGCCATAACATTAAAACCGCTGACAGGTGACGTGAATAACATTGATTATGGTTGGCTGTGGCTCAGTCGGTAGAGCGGGTTGTCCACTAATCCACTAATCGTAGGGTTGGTGGTTCGAATCCCGGCCCGGGTGATCCCATGCCGAAGTGTCCTTGGGCAAGACACTGAACCCTAAGTTGCCCCCGATGGCAAGCTAGCACCTTGCATGCAGCTCTGCTACCATTGATGTGTGAGTGTGCTCTCATTAGTAAGTCGCTTTGGATAAAAGCGTCTGCTAAATGAATAAATGTAATGTATCTCATTACAGCTAGAGAACAATAGATTTAACGATAGTTTTCCTGATATTTAAGCATTTTTCCATAATCGGACATTGTGTCAAAAACCAGACCAAAATAATAAATAAATATAGGTTCTGCATATCGGTTATCAGGCAAATAAACATGCATAAACATGGTAATAAAAAAATCAATATCGGTCGAGCTCTAATTCCAGTGGCACCTGTCAAGGGGTGGGGTTTATTACACAGACCGTAAACAGTCAGTTCTCAAAGTTGACATGTTGGAAGCACACATAAGGATCTGAGCAACTTTGACAAGAGCCAAATTGTGATGGCTAGAGGACTGGGTCAGAGCATCTGCAAAACAGCAGGTCTTCTGAGGTGTTCCCGGTATGCAGTGGTTAGTACCTACCAAAAGTGGTCCAAGAAAGGACAACCAGTGAATTGGCAACAGGGTCATGGGCTCCCAAGGCTAACTGATTTGAGTAAGGAGCGACGATTAGCCTGTCTGGTCCGATCCCACGGAAGAGCTACTGTAGCTTAAATTGCTGAAAAAGTTTGTGCTGGCTATAATAGAAAAATGTCAGACACAGTGCATCACAGCTTTCTGTGTAGCTCCAGACCGGTCAGAGCGCCCATGACCCCTATCCACCACCAAAAGCTCTACCTTAATTTAAAAAAATAATTGTATATATATATATATATATATATACACACACACAGAGAACAGCCTCTAGAGGAGAAATGAAAAATATCACTGATAAATTATGTTGTTGTTTGTAGTGTTTTTTGGATGTCTCTGTTTTTATTTCTTAATTGGAGCGTTACTTTTTGGTTCAGTTTGGATTCATTGATTTTATTTACTTTAATATAATTAATATAATGAATATTTATGTATTTATTTAATGAAAAAAGGTACAGTACATGTTCATGGTACAGTCAGTACTGTTTATTTTATAAATGAAATTGTTCTGCAATATTTTACTTTGAGTGTTGCATTTTCATTCAGCATAATTTTTTTTAAAAAGTATTGGTGGATTAAATGGTTATCAGCAGGTAGATACTGCCCAACTTACTTATCGGAAAAAATACACTGTCAGTCGATCTCTAGTAGGCATGTCTGATAAGACGGCCAATCAGTTATTACCAAAAAAAGTCGACTCAGTCAATATAATGTATATAAACAGCATAATTAAACCTTACCTCCACAAGCTTCATCATGGGAACGGGGTTGAAGAAATGGATCCCTCCAAACCGGTCTAAGCGAGCTGTGGAGACTGCGATATCCGCAATAGGAAGAGAGGATGTGTTGCTGGCAAAGATGGTGTGTCTGATGGGGAACACAAGCACGCATCAGCGTTTCATTATCCGAAACATTCATTTCAAAATGCCAACGTAACTTTTTGATCAGCGCTGAATCTCTCACTCTGGTGCCACTTTATCCAGTGTAGAGAAGAGACTCTGTTTCACTTTGAGGTTCTCCACGATGGCCTCCACCACCAAATCAGTGCTCTGCACCACCGACGCAGCATCTGTGCTCATGGAAATGTTCTTCAGCACCTTCTGAACAAACTCCTCTCCGGCCTGTGGAGAGAAAAGGCACAGATTCGTCCGTACTAGTGCAATGCTTCAAGGTTTCAAAGCTTCATATTTGTCCACACACACACACAGAAGACATCAGCTGTTAATGACGACTCGAGAGTGAAACCTGACCTCAGGTTTGTCTGCAAACTTCTTCTTCACTAGTCTCTTCAGGCTGCCCTCAATGCCCTTGGTTGACTTCTTCAGGATGTCCTCGGATGTGTCCACCAGCACTACTGAATGTCCGGTCGCTGCCGCGACCTGGATGAAGACAACAACAGGCAGGATAAGGACGAATTCCTTTAATCAATGTCCATCCATCTATTTTCTGTTCCGCTTGTCCTACACAAGCTCGTAGAAAGCCTGGAGCCTATCCCAAGGAACTCAGGGCACAAGGACAGGGTGCCAACCCATCCCAGGGCACAATCACACACCAGTTCACACACTACAGACAATTTGGAAATGCCTAAAACACACGTCTTTGGATTGAGGGAGAAAACCGGAATACCCGGAGAAAACCCCTAAAGCACGGGCAGAACAACCCCGGACGCGCAAGACAAATGTTTTAATGTACAATGAAAGTACCATTTTAAACCAGCAATGAATTATTCAATATGGTTTGAAAAATGGCAAAAATACATGAACATGTACATCTGAAGAACCTTAAACTAATACAATCGGGAGAAATCCTCTTAAGCGAGTCTAAATGTAAATAACCTTCTTCAGACGAGAAATCTTTTGAAATGTTTTAATGACGAATATTAATTGGGGAGAAAAAGTGCACAGCTTTTACCCGATGCATTTTGCATCCCCAATAAAGTGAAAGAAATTGAAGAGAAAGCTGAAGTGCGAGTCTGTCTTTTCTATCTCGTCTTTTTGTTACTTCGCTGCAAGCAATTTAAATACTCATTTGAATTTAGAGTTGTGATGTAATATGAAATATGCTACAATGTTTTCCCCTTCTATAAACATAGTTATGCATGTTCATGTATTGTACTTCTGATGTCCTTGTTCCTTTCATTCTGTAAATTTTATATGAGGTAAAATTTAAAATAATAACACCACTGCTAAATAGTTCATCGACAAATGACTCTTGAAAATGTCATTTAATTATTGGTCTCATTTAATGTGCACCTATTATGGCTTTTCAAACATTACCTTACATGTAGTGTGTTATAGAGCTGTTTGCGAATGTAAAAAGTCTGCAAAGTTTCAAAAATCAGAAAGCGCAGATCAAACAGAGTTATTGACTCCTAAAAGAAGGAACCGATTCTGAACAGCTGAAACGAGTCGGTAGTGATTCCAGACTTACTTCCTGTACAAACCTACATAGGTATGTAACAAAAAGCCCTGCCTCTAGTCTTCACTGACAGTGGTAGACCAATCACAACAGACTAGGACATCTGACCAATCAAGAGCAGAGCATGCCCTCTGAAGGGAGGAGTTTAGAATGGACCATTATGGAGTCTTTTGTAACACTGGGAGGAAAAAGGTAATGATGCAGTTTAAATTATGAGCATGTTAAAGTGTTTTTTGACCTTGGATGCATGTAAATCTATTGTACGAGACCTTTAAAACAAAATTAGGCAGGTTTTTAAACCATAATAGGTGCACTTTAACACAGGAGCTTAATGGCTGGATCCCAAACGCCTCCTTAAATCATTAAACATTGTATAACATGGATCTAGTGCACTAAATGTACAACAGGGAGCGATTTAGGATTCAGTCTTAAAACTTATATATTTTGTGTGTATATATACACACACAAAAAAAAATGTATATATATACACACACACACACACATATATATATATATATATATAGTGGTGTGAAAAAGTGTTTGCCCCCTTACTCATTTCCTGTTCCTTTGCATGTGTGTCACACTTAAGTGTTTCGGAACATCAAACCAATTTAAACAATAGTCAAGGACAACACAAGTAAACACAAAATGCAATTTGTAAATGAAGGTGTTTATTATTAAAGGTGAAAAAAAATCCAAACCATCATGGCCCTGTGTGAAAAAGTGATTGCCCCCCTAAACCTAATAACTGGTTGGGCCACCCTTAGCAGCAACAACTGCAACCAAGCGTTTGCGATAACGTGCAATGAGGCTTTTACAGCGTCCTGGAGGAATTTTGGCCCACTCATTTTTGCAGAATTGTCCTAATTCAGTTACATTAGAGGGTTTTCGAGCATGAACGGCCTTTTTAAGGTCATACCACAACATTTCAATAGCATTCAGGTCAGGACTTTGGCTAGGCCACTCCAAAGTCTTCATTTTGTTTTTCTTCAGCCATTCGGTGGTG
>JAFFST010045121.1:59270-76263 GCA_022414735.1 Noturus placidus | reverse complement strand
ACCAACCCTACGATTAGTGGATTAGTGGACAACCCGCTCTACCGACTGAGCCACAGCCGCCCTAAATTAAGCGAATCCTAGATTTATGTTAAGATAATTCTAGACTTGTTTGTTTGTTTGTTTGTTTGTTTGATCTCGTAAAGAACAGACTTGCATATCTTTACACTATACAGGGTATACAGTTTACTAATACATCCATCCATCCATCCATCTTCAAACGCTTACTCCTATTCAGGGTCACGGGGAACCTGGAGCCTATCCCAGGGAGCATCGGGCACAAGGCGGGGGTACACCCTGGACAATTAAAAGTAAATAAATAAAATAAAATTCTCTGTAAAAAAAAAAAAACAAGCTCTTAATTGTTTATAGTTTCACATATATGGCATTTTGAAGATGAACTTATCCAGAGTGCCAAAACACTAATATATTAAGTAAAATATTTTATTAGTAGTATTATCTTATACCATGGGTGTGAACATACTTACTTCAGATTGGCTGGAAGTATTTATTTATTTATTTATTTATTTTAGGTCTGGACACTTCAAACATAGATTGGGTTAAACATTCATCCATTTTCCATACCACTTATCCTGCACGAAGCACAGAGAGAACATGCAAGCTCAATGCACACAAGGCGGAGGCAGGATTTGAACCCTCAACCCTGGAGATGCTAGGCAAACGTGTTAACCAGTAAACTTGTCCCCAGTTTTAATTCATTTAAAAAAAAAAAAAAAAAAAAAACAAAGACCACAGTATCTTACCTTATAAATTACACTTATGGACATGAAATGTACCAATGGTTACTATAAGATTTATATTATTTATTTGTGTGCACATACATTATTTGTGTGTGCACATTAGGAGACCAAATAACATGTTTTGATAACAAGCAAAAATGCTATTTTAATTCATATTTTCATTGGGGAAAAAAGTCTTATAAATGGACACTGCCAAAAAATAAATAAATTAATTAATTAACATCATCTTTTGGCTTAGTGGTTAGCACGTCTGTCTCACACCTCCAGGGTCCGGGGTTCGAGTCCCGCCAGGGCCATGTGTGTGCGGAGTTTGCATGTTCCTCCCGTGTGTCGGGGGTTTCCTCCGGGTACTCCGGTTTCCTCCCCCAGTCCAAAGACATGCATGGTAGGCTGATTGGCGTGTCTAAAGTGTCAGTAGTGTATGAATGTGTGTGTGAGTGTGTATGTGATTGTGCCCTGTGATGGACTGGCACCCTGTCCAGGGTGTACCCCGCCTTGTTCCCGATGCTCCCTGGGATAGGCTCCAGGTTCCCCCGTGACCCTGAAAAGGACTAAGATGGATGGATGGATGGATCATCTTTTGGACAATTATTCCAAAAGGTATAAACAACTAATGTGTTTTATTTTATAGGGTACTTCATGCAGGATGCGTTTCTGTTTCCGGTGAAAGGTCACTTTGTGTGAGTCGGTTTCTCATAAGTTGATTTTGTTATAACAACTTCATGTTCACTGTTTAAAACTTAAGTAACCACAATAATCCGTATTTTGAACATTATACAACAAATTTTGTCTGTATAGATGAGCTGTGTGATTTCTTCAGTTCCAGATTGATTATTACATTGTGGTTTATTATTGGTTTTTATTTGCATCAAGAAATACAATCCACGCTTCGATTTGTTTGACTTTTAATGTTATCTTTTGTTCAAAAAAACATGAAAAAAATTCAACAAAAGTTAAAATCAAGTAATAAAATTCAACAATACATACTTTATAAGGCACAATTGTGACCACTTCATTGAGTTAAAAAGAATCTAAAGTACCATTTTTTTGTTAACAAATATTACCCATAGAATATTATTCTTATAATTTGGTGCATACTAATTTACTTGGGGAAAAAATAAAATCACTGACAGGTACAGTTATTGAATTGTGCATGGTTTCCCAAAAAAGGCTTAATGTTGTTGTGTTGTGTTTGTGTGTGTGTGTGTGTGTGTGTGTGTGTTTTTTTAATAATTATTAAACCTGAGCTGTTGATTTCTCACAACAGTCTTTGGTATTATTGATATGCAAGATTTCAGCTGTTCATAAATACACGTGTTTCAATATTGTATAATAATTGCAAAGAAAAGTAACAGTGTGGAGGTGAAGATTTGACGGTCACTCCTCGCGAACACTCTGCACCATGGAGTACTTTTTACATGGGTTCTTCAGGCAGGATGGAGGCCAGGTCAGCGGCCAGCAGAACGAACAAGGCACTTGTGACTGCACGTTACGCTCCAGGAAGTTGAAGATAGGGTTCCACCACGTGTGGGTGAGGTAGTTGTTGGGCGAACACTTTAGAGCCTGGAGGAAGAGCAGCACATGCAGGAAATTTTACACAGAAAAAAAATTCTAGTGCCTTAAAGGCATTGTGTAGAACCCTAAAACAGAAGAGCTTCAGAAATGTTTCTGAGGAAAACCCAATTAGAAAGCTAAAACGTTTGTAGTTAAAAAGAACCCTTGTTGAACTGTAGTTTCTACAAGTGCATGGTATAATAACTAAGGTCTTACCACTAATGTGTCAGAATGAAATAAACTGGATGAGAGAAGAGACAGAGAGTAATGGAGGGACAGAAAATGGGACAGAGAGAGATAAAAAGGAAGAAGGTGTTACCCAAGGTGTGTTTTGTCAAAATTCGGATAAGCTTTAATGTTCTTCTGGGTCCGCAGTGGTTTTCACCTCGCCACTCTTCCATGGATGCCATTGTTTCCCAGTGTCTTTCTAATAGTGGAGTCATGAACAGTACCCTTTATTGATGCAAGAGAGGCCTGTAGATCCTTTGATGTTGTCCTTGGGTCACTTTTTTTGGGTCTTTTCCTTAAGAGTATTTGCTGTGCTTTTGGAGGAATTTTGGAAGGTCAGCAACTTCTGGGAAGGTACTACTACACTAGTGTGCTGAGTTTTTCCATTTGAAGATAATGGCTCTCACTGTGGTTTTTTGGAATCCCAGCACATTTGAAATAACTTTGTAACCCTTCCCAGGCTGATGTATTTCAATCACCTTCTTCCTCACCATTTCTGGAATTTCTTTCAACTTTGGCATAGTGTGTTAAGACCTTTTAACCAACTTCATGCTGTTGAAAAAGTTCTATTTAAGTGAGTGAACTGGGTTTACATTAATCAGGCCTGGTTGCTTCTAGTCCAGCCGAATCCCAGTATGAATGGAGTTTCATAGATTTGCGGAATTAGTAACTACAGGGGCAAATATATTTTCACACAGGCCCAGTTGGTATTGGATAAAGTTTTTGCGTCAATAAATAACATTATTGTTTAAAAACTGTATTTTTTGTTCACTCAGGTTGCCTTCGTTTTATCTTAGATTTTGCTTTAATGTCTGAAGCAAGTTAGTATATACACAAAAACAGAAGAAATCAGGATGAGGGTAAAATACTTTTTCACAGCACTGTGTGTGTGTGTGTGTGTGTGTGTGTGTGTATATATATATATATATATATATATATATATATATATATATATATATATATTAGTCTGTCTGTTTGTCTGTGAGAGGTCGATGGAGAATGGACATTCTGGAAGCCCAAAGTAAATCAAATATCCACTCTTTGCAACCATGGTGAGCAGAAAAGTATCTCAGTGAGTGTATTTTTATTAATGTAATGGCCGTTTTGGATCAATGACATGAGACACCATGCATTTGTCATTTCTGTGACTCATCAATTTGAGATGTTTTTACTCTACTACATACTAATACATACACAACTACATGATGGAATAGTACTGCATATAGTATATAGTGCATAGTAGGCCATTCGAGTCATGTCTCAATTCAAACGATTCACTTTTAAAATAATTACAATGACAATCATTTCTGGTTTTAGTGTTGTTTCTCTTCTGTCTTGCTCTAAAAGATTTGTACTGGCATCACGTACTAAGGGAGCACTTAGAAGCCATCAGAGATTCGTATCTCATAAGCCATGTACTGTCTAATGGATGAGAGTGGTGTTCTCCAATCATGTAAATGCTTTCAGTAGGAGCTCAGTGCCATTTTAATGTCCTGCAATTTATCACTCTTTCTTCGCCTCGGAACCATACAGAATGAGCCTTGAGCACAGAGGTGTGTGTTCATGTTTCCATTTGGCTACTGGCTCATAGTGTATTGTGTCTTTAAAGAGCATTTGAGCTCTATTAGAACAAACAAACATCAACAATTAGATTCAAATGTATGTCTCTCAGAAGAGGCTCTAAATTCTGAATAAGTGTGTGTGTGTGTGTGTGGGGGGGGGGGGGGGTGTTTGTATGTGTATGGGAATTGGTGTGTATTGTTATCACCTTCATTTGCCTTCATCTGTTTGGCATACCTGCACATTGACCATGGTGTGATACCAGTAGAAGAGACGGGAGGTGATGAAGTACGCCACCACTACGTCCACACTGTAGTGCTCATGAGCCACGAGGATACACACTGCGCCAACTGCGGCCAGGAGCCAGCAAAGCAGGTGATACAACCAGAACGAGCGGGGGGAATCTACAGGAAATGGGGATTACATCATTATTCCAGTAGATGCTGATGCTTAAACCTGTTGCTTTTCATTCCTAGAATTAAAGATTAAAGTACTACCTTGCATCCATCCCAGAGATCATGGGACACAAGGCGGGGGACATTCTGGATGGGGTGCAAACTGCCCACACATTGCAGACAATTTGGAAATGTCAATCAGCCTACAACGCACGTCTTTGGAATGGTGGAGGAAACCGGAGTACCGGGAGGAAAGCCCCAAAGCACGGGAAGAACATGCAAGCTACGCTGATATACTTAAAAGCTCATTAAAGGTACACTGCATGTGCCTTCCCAGGTAAAAGGTATAGAAGATGTACCCTTGATGGTACCACCCTAACAAGCAAGAGTACAATTTGGTACCTTTTTATTTCTGAGAGTTTTACCTATAGTTTAATACTTCTACTGGTCTACTACCATGAAAAATATTAGTCACATATTTCATGTCCCCTCGCCTTAATATCAGTGCCAGTCCCGTTAGGTCAAGACCCTACCAGTGTCTTGAGACTTGATAGTATTTTAACTAAAGTTCATGGTATTTTACCTGCATTATATCTCCAAGTCATTCCTGAGTAAACTCTACCTGAGTAGTAATATGGTCTGGCTTGTTTTGGATCCTCTTGCTTGCTGTATTTCTGTTCATAGATTCATAGAGATGTCTATTGTAGCTCACTCTCGCATTGATTTGGTGCAATTTTTACTAGTGTTTGTGGTATGCTGAGGTCAGGTGATATTGGTGGCCACTCAAAATGCTGCTGATGTTTTTTGTCTGAGGAGCTTTATATATGCTCTCCTCAGTCCTCAACATCAACATCTATTCCACAGAATTCCAAAGAAGGTTGCTAGACTAGGTGCATTGTGGCTTAGTTGTTAGCCTGTTTGCCTCACACCTCTGGGGTTGGGTGTCTGCACTCTGTGTGTCCAGAGTTTGCATGTTCTCCCTGTGCTTCGGGGGTTTCCTCCAGGTACTCCAGTTTGTTCCCCAGTCCAAAGACATGCATTGTAGGTTGATTGGCATTTCCAAATTGTCCGTAGTGTTTGAATATGTGTTGAATTATGCCTTGTGATGGGTTGGCACTCCATCCAGGGCATCCCTTGCCTTGTGCTACAAGTTCTCTGGGATAGGCTCCAGGCTCCCCGTGACCCTGTGTAGGATAAGTGGTATGGAAAATGGATGGTCCCTAGACTATTGGTTAATTTCAGCAGAGCAATCTCCTGGATTGGTGAAATTTGAGTTTTATGCAGCTTTAAACAAGCAGGTCTTCCTGTTTGTATTGTCTTGGTGTTCATCATCTCCCACCTCCTGGTGGATTAGCTAGGAAAAAATGGCTCTAGGTTTGAATGTGTTTGCGCATAGTGCCCTTTGATAGACTGGTTCCCCATCCAAAGAACCTCACTCCCAGTGTTCTCAGGATAGCCATGCAGATCCACAGTGACTCTGATTATGATAAAGCAGTTACTGAAGTTATGAATGAATGAAATATCTGTGAAAATCATCTAAATCATCTAAAGTCTAAAATAATTGTGTGAACTGCTTTACAAGTGAATGTGTAGTTGTGTATAATTCTCACTACATTGTAAATGGTTGTTAAAATGGCTTAGAGCTATCATCAGAAAAGGTCAGCCCTAAACAAAGTCCCAGAGAAATTCCACAGAGTGGTGGTGTGGAGCCATGTAGCAACAGAATCAGCAAGTACCAGGTCTTATAACTCCCAGAGTCTGCCAGAGGACAATGAGCCCCTAGTGCTGAGTCCTCGTCCCATTGAAGGTTTTTTTCTCCCTTCTTCCTGGAAATAGTTCCTTGCCTTGTTTCTAGTTTGTCCTAACTATGCTGATTGATAATATGGTCTGGTTTCATTTTGAATAAAAACCTAATGGGTTACGTCATAAAAAGGCCTGAGGTTGGCTAAAGGAAGAAAAGACTTTATAAAGTTAATGGTTTAGAGACTCACACTCCTTGATGAACAGGTAGGTGAGGGTGAGCATGACCGTGTGCCCACTGTACAGGAAGTCACCGCACATGATGTGGGAACCGGTGATGGACAGGCCAGCCCCATAGATCAGCTGCAGAACTCGCTGTAGTTTTGCCTGTGAGTCTCCATAAAGCTGTGTGTGTGTGTGAGAGAGAGAGAGAGAGAGAGAGAGAGAGAGAGAGACAAAAGAGAGAAGGGAATAAAAGATTAGAGGTGGAAAGTAAATAAAGAAACATGTGAGAGTGGTGAGAGAGTGAAGAAAACAGAAAAAGGCAAAGAGAAAGATTAAGTGGGAGAAAAAGAGACCGAGGAGAAGGGATACAAGAGGAAGGCAAGATGCAAATGTGGAGTAGTAGTGGGAGATAGGGAGAAAGTGTAAACGTGAATGAAAAAGGAAGAGAGTCAGGTAAAGCGAGGTGAGAGAGAAAGTGGGAGACAATGAAAAGAGATATGATATTCCTTGAGCCATAGTGCAGGCCTGGTATGTTGAAGAGATACAGTTTTTTGTGCTAGTTGTTTACCTTTGGGGCACAGGACATGTGCATGCCAGGCACAGGCAGCGTAGTAATGTACATGGTGACGCAGCGATACAGGTACAAAGTGCCCATTAGGAAGAAGAACCTCCTGCCCAAGATGGCCCTGTAAACACAGCACAGCAGATCTGATGATATGATTTGTGATGCTTTGGGGTGGATATCATGAAAGTGGGCATTTAATCTAATACAAATGATGTGGACAATAACTGGTCATCTCCGCCATGACACAGAGATGGATCTGAGTGCTGTGCAACACAGCTAGAGTAATAGTTACCCTACTAAATAGCTTTAGATCTTCAAATTAAATACAACATAAGACAAAGGCAAGCCAAAGTAAACACACAATACAGTTTTTATTTATTTATTTATTTTTAATTGAAGCAAAAAAAGTTATTCAACCCCTATCACCCATGTGAAAAACTAATTGCCTCCTTAAACTTAAAATCTGGTTGTGCCACCTTTAGCAGCAATAACTGCAACCAAATGCTTCCGATAACTGGAGATCAGTGTTTCACTTACTTCTACGACTCGGACTTACTCCTGTGCTTTGTCTTTCTGCATAATCCAGTTGTGCTTGAGTTTCAATTTACAGACTGAAGACCAGACATTCTCCTTTAGGATTTTCTGGATGTGGCCTAAACCAGAGAGGATTTTTTTGTAAACCTTTTTTTTTTTTTCAATAAACCCTAAAACTATGCCTCTGAAACTTTGGAAAAATTTGCACACCCCAGAAAAAATTGCAATGATACAGATGTGCATAGAATACAGATGTGCATGGAACTGCTGTTTAATCCCAAATGGCACAGTTATTAGGGCTATTTATGTGTGTCTCTGCCTGCAATATGTTCTAATCAATTAAGTTGGTTCACGAAATATAAATAAAATAGTGGCCTAATTTAAATTGCAGCCACCCTGACCAGGCTATTATGATGCTGTAAATGCATCATGCAACACGATTTCTAAAACAAACAAACTCAAATAGTCAGCCTACTATTCATATCATACGTATTTGTTTTCCTATAAAACACCTCATTTTTTCAATACAAAAATTGTATCTATATTTGAATACATCCCTAGTGTTGATTTTCATTCTGTATGTATGAATGGTTGTATGAGTGTATATGTGATTGTGCCCTGCGATGGACTGGCACCCTGTCCAGGATGTACCCCGCCTTGTGCCCGATGCTCCCTCGGATAGGCTCCAGGTTCCCCCGTGACCCTGAAAAGGAGTAAGCGGTTGAAGATGGATGGATGGATGGATGGATGGATGTTCTCCCCATGTATGTGTGGGTTTCCTCCAGGTTTTACAGTCTCGTCCACCTCCCAAAAGTCATGCAAGAAGGTGGATTGGTTATGCTAACACTGTCTAATTCTAATTCTCACCTAGTATCCAGGGTTTAAATACTTACTCTGACCCGGATAAAATACACTGTTAATTACATGCTGTTAATTACATTTATTAGACGCTTTTATCCAAAGCGACTTACAAATGAGACACACTCACACACCAATGGGAGCAGAGCTGCATGCAAGGTGCTAGCTTGCCATCGGGGCAACTTAGGGTTCAGTGTCTTGCCCAAGGACACTTCGGCATGGGATCACCCGGGCCGGGATTCGAACCACCAACCCCACGATTAGTGGACAACCCACTCTACCGACTGAGCCACAGCCGCCCCCTTAAATACTTACTGAAGATGAATGAATGAATTCCTGTGATGTTGCAGCCTATAGATGACCCTATAGACTATAACCTCTTGCATTTTGTAATTATTGGAGGAAAGCATCATTTTAGCAAACTACAAGCGCTTTAGAACATTTTGACATTTAGTGTAATGTTTTATATGAATCAGCACTGGTGTTAACATGGTCTATGTGATACATCCATAGTGTCTAGTATGAACACTTCTCTATACATCTTTGCACTATGTTACACAGCCGTAATGCAATCAGTGTGAGCGGCCCATGTGGTCTGTAAAATAACTGAGAATGTGATACGACAGGCACAAACCTTGCAGTAGACTATAATTATATCATCCACTGGATTTCAAGACAAATATGATTCTGTACTTGGAAAAATGAAGAATGAAGACTCCCAAGAGTAGCGCCTGCATGTGCTTGTGTATCAAGAAGCTCTTGTTCATTTCATCTGAAAATGGCAGAAATCTGACCTAAAATAATTTAGCCCTAATAGCACCAGTGCGCACAGAGAAATGTAATTAGGGAACCTAGAGACCAATTGAAGAAAATGACTTCCTACATTGCTTACTCATGGGTAATCAAACTAACCTGTCTGTACAATTATATGTTAAAGTTCCAAAAAACCTAAAGTTGTGATTGCTAGTGATTGTAATTTACTTTTCAATTGATTTGCATGTTCTTTGCTAGAACATCTCCCTTTTCAATGTAACATGGGTGGTGCGTAAGCTTCTCCTGCACCAATCATACCCCCATAGCTTTTATCAAAGAGACCACAACTCTACTAATATCTAAAATTACTTATCTAAATGGTTAATAAATGGTGCACTTATACAGCGCTTTAATCCAAAGCGCTTTACACTGTCTCATTCACCCACCAATGGTAGCAGAGCTGCCATGCAAGGTTGTTAGCTTGCCATCGGGGGCAACTTAGGGTTCAGTGTCTTGCCCAAGGACACTTCGGCATGTGGAGTCATCCGGGCCGGGATTCGAACCGCCAACCCTACGATTAGTGGACAACCCGCTCTACCGACAGAGCCACAGCCGCCTGTACATATCTAATATGTAATAAACTGGCAACTCAGGCCCTGATGAATTGAGTGCATTTAGTGAGTGTCCTGCAGGTGATTTACAAAGAATAAATGTGTTAATAATGTCATGTACAATGTGTGAGTAGAAACCAACATTTAAATTAGATTGTTTCGCAAAATGGACTGCTTGTTCGCAGCAGCTGTGGTGAGATCAGATATTAAATAGACTCCCTAAATACCGAAAAATAACTGAAGCTCAAATATAATGGTAGTTAAATGTAGTGAGACGCGTCAAAAGCCTCTTCAAAATACTACACAAGAGTAAAAAAATAAAGCGTATAGACCTGAGTGTGCATTTTGTTAATTGCATTTCAAAGATGTTTTTTGGCATCACATGTGTAACACACAACAAATATCTACCATAAAACCACTTTTACAGTGGGTTTTAAAAAGATTATTTTGCTTTCTGGTTATTTTACTAAGGAATACTTTTGGTAAATTTACCCATTTGGATGACATATATTTACTAGCTATAAGCTAGTGGAAAAAGGCATTTCAACAAATTTAACTGAAGGCTGAAGGCTAGCTGAAGGCTAAATTTAGCTGAAGGCTAGTGGAAAAAGGCATTTCAACAAATTTAACGCCTGCCCTTCAGCCGTGTAAATTTTCATTCCCGGGGTGACATCTCACTCAAGTGATTTGATTTCACTGCTGCAGTAAAATCACATTGTGGTGCAAAATTAATCTTTTTGTGTAGACACCACCCTGTATTTTGTGCATTTAGGCAGAAACACCCCACATTTATTAAAAGGCAATAATGGACATCAAACAGCACTTGCAATCCTACAAGATACCATTAGTAAATCAGCTTGCATGTATTTTGAATGTGTTTACACATGCTAACCTTTAGTTAATCAGGGCCTCTATATATATTTCAAAGAAACTTTGACAAATTAATAAAGAATAACAGTACAGTTTTAAATTTAATATTGGGTTTCTGGTTTTAGTCTTAGCTTAAGGATTAATGTCTGTGTGGAATTTCAAATGTTCTCCTTGTCTTCATTCCTCTGGGTTCTCTCGCTTCCTCCCACATTCCAAAAAAAAAAAAAAAAAAAAAAAATAACCAACAAGTTGGCAGTAAACAGATTGACTTTGCGAAATTGTACCTAGATATAAATGTGTGTATGGTGCCTTGTGCTGGACTGGCATCCGATCCAGGGTGTATTCCTGCCTTGTACCTAGTGTTCCCAGGATTGGCTCCAGATCCAGATCCATGACCAAGATAAAGTACTTACTGAAGATGAATGAATGAATGGTATAAGTAGGTACTGTATCTACAAATTTTACAAGATTTCATTATCTTATACTATTTGGGGGCCCCATTGAGACACAGTGTCCCTAAACCACATGGGATATGGAAGCAACTGAAAAACCCCCCAAAAACCTGTGTACCCATTTGAAGGGTGTCTTTAGATCCGAACAAACTAGCGAGCAAAAACTGAGCTACTGAACATAGCTTACTATGATAATTTGGTAGCTTGCTCAAGACAGTAAGTTTTGGAAAATATCATTATTAGAATATTAGGCAATACCCAGACATTTCTAATCAGCAAAGATTAGCACAGACTTTTATTAGATGTTTAATATAAGAAGTTTAATATGTTAGAAACATGTTTTATACTACATCGCCTGGGACTTTAAGGTCGATATTGATTTATCCCCCCGGCATTAAGTTTGTGAACATGCTAAGAAGGAATTTTAACTCTAGTACTTTTACTTACCGGTATCTATGGAAGAGCCATTGTATAGACCAAATCCCCACCAGCAGCATCCCATTCACCTCGGTCACTGTGAAGGCCCACTTCACACGGTCCACATAGTCGAAGAACTTATCCGGCAGAGGCGGGCTGCTCTCTTTTGCTGGGACTCTCTCGTGCACTACTGTGATCATCACCGTGGTCAGCACCAGGTTGAACACTGCGTACAAGAACGCAATCACCGTCTTCCACCACTCCATTGGTGGAGGCTTGCCCTTGCCATCAAGTACAGAGATCTTCACATAGTCTCGGTGTCTGCTCAAGCCCTTCCGTAGGCCACTGTTCTTCACTTCCTCTGTTGAAGGGCTGTGTACAGGACATTGCGGGTGGATGTGTGAGTGGGCACCTGAGGGGTGTCGCTCGCACTGGTGGTCTGCCGACGCCATGAGAGCCCCCACACGCTACCCACTAATCACACAAACTCACTGTGAGCCACCAGGCTTGGCTGCTTCCCCGAGACCCGGCCAAGTTACTGCTGAAAATGAAAGGCTTCGGGGTTCGAGGTTTCAGGTGTGGCGATCCAGCTGTAATGACAGAAATAAGCATGAAATCTGATCTCATACGACTCTAGAAAGCATTTGGTCATTTTTAGTAGGTATTATAATCTAATACAGGCTTTTTCTAGCCACAAATAAACAGTTATTGGAATTGCTTGTGCAATCCAATACCAGAGCATTACCCTGCTGTCCATTTGCTTTGTTTCAACATGATCATTACTTTGAGGTCACCTGGATTCTGGAGGCTAAATAGCAACAACAACAACAACAACAACAACAAAAACAATATAAAAATATAAAGATAGTATATCTCTCCTACCTGAATACGTGACCCGACATGCTTTGAGATTTGTGGTTAGTCGCAAGTCTTAGTCTCAACATACTAATTAGATAATTGTTTTCTAGGTACTTCAAATACAAATCAGATGGTTCCAGTTTCTGGAACTGATTTGCACTTTGCCACACACTACTTAAGATCTGAAGCAAATCTGGTTCCAGATGAGTGCTTTTGTATTAAAATGCTTTATGGATGCAGAAACCTTGGCGTCATTAAACCTAAGTCCAGACTGCCAGTGGAGGGATTCATTGTGCTTTCTTTGAGCAAAAAAGAAACAAGAAAAAAAGGACACCTAAATAGCTGTCGTCATCCTGCCACGTTTTTGATTGTTTTATCAGATATTTGCATATTGGATTTTACTTCTCATATAAAACAAATTGTGCCATGAGTAACATTTCAGGCTATCTAATGACTAATCTCCTAGGCCCAATAGTTCAGACTAGCTGCAACAATTTGATTGAACAACGAGGAAGTTCTTACAATATACCATGATTAACACCAAGGCTGTAACCATGGTATGGACATTGTGGGGGGTCCAAGCGCTAAACCCCCCAGCCCCCCCACCCCGCACTGACAAACTTTCCTCACTTTCACTCGCATTTATAACAGTCTGTCACAACGAGAGGGTTCACAGTGAACTCGGCGTGAGGATGTGCAAGTGAATGTACCGTTAATGGTCAAAAACTGGAACTGACGTTAGCCTAAATATTTAGGTGTCGAGTTACTTACTGTCTGAAAAAAAGCTGCTGTCTCCATTTCTTACAGACTGAGCTGCTAAAATACCTCAACTTGCGTTGAGTCTGGGCGAAACCAAGTGTACAATTGGAGGGGACACACACCGATTTTCCTTAAGAAATGTGAATATATTAAAAAAGAATATAAATAAATAAAATAAATAGAATAGATGAAGAAAAGACAGATCCGTTGGCAGGGAAAATTAAAGCGAAACATATAGAAAATATTTTCTCCTGTATATTGGGGGGACAGATTGGTATTTCCTCAACATTAGGGGGGTCAATGACCCCTCCAAAGAGTGCGTGGTTATGCCCATGGTTAACACATTCTGCAAATCCATATATTATAGATCTGCTCTATTATTTTATGATGTATGTAGGCTTTCTTTCAACACAGGCCTACCTTGCTGTACTTTACAAGTACCTGAGGAACATGTGGGGAAAGCTGTGCCACGGGCATACCTCAGAGTATCAGAGAAATTACCACAAGTCCCCAAAGTTTACCAGAACAGAAAGAGAACTCAGATCAGAGCAGTTCTACTCTGAGATTGAAGAATACAAGAGTGTAACCGCAGGGCCTGGTTCACTGAAACCCATTCTGAACCTGATCACGCACTCTGGAGCTCTCTTGAAAGGTGAAACCTCAAATAGACATGATCGAAGCTTGTAAACATAAATATAACTCAATGGGAGCGATTAGTAAAGCACCTGCGGACAGTTGTATTAATTTCAAATTAGTTTCTGTGATTCAGTTTGACAAAAAAAGGAGGTATCAGTGTAGTGTCAGTGGTTTCTTAAAACAAGAACCCGTCTTAAGCATGTCCATGTGGGGCAAACCTTAAAGGCTTTATGTGCAACAGAGCGTTTCTCTGTTGCCGGAACCAACACTATCTGAAGAACCCTATAATCCCTGCGGTTTAAAACACAATAGGAAGCTAGTCTGTCTCAGTTCAGTTTTATTTAGTCAAGCTATTTTGAAATCAGCCTTTAAACCGTGTATCAATCCAAACCTTATGAGTTCACGGTTAGAAAAAAACTGTGCTTCAAGGGTTTGTTGGACAGTTAAGGCTTCTTCTAGCAAAAACCTCTCTAAATACAGTAGGACAAATGTTGCAGGAGTTTTTATAGATCTATTAATTGTTTTAGAGTGCTGACTGAAACATATTTCTCTAAGGCTAGGGATATGACAGATTATTCTGCCCTGAAACACTGGGTCATTATTGGATCTGATTTGACAAATTTTCCAATCTAATTTATTGATCTGTTTTGAGTGGTGTTGACTGATGCACCACAGATTTCAACATTACATAGACTTACTATGTAGCTAAAATGGATCAGATGTCATCTTAGAATCAGAGCTCTGATCACAGTATTATAGCAGAGACCTGGAAAATAGGATTGGTCCATTCCCACTTACCATCGAAATGAAAGTCTACACACCCCCTGTAACACACTAATGTTTACTGCCAGGGTTTGATTTATGGGAGGATGCAAATGAATGCCTCGCATTGTCACAAATCAGCTTTACAGAAATCATGATGTACTGTATATCCCTAATGAGCAAGACAGTAACAAGGACAAACTCTCTGAGACGACATGAGGACATGACGAAGAAACCTGGAGAGGAACCAGACGCGAAATGAGACCCGTCAGGCTCTTATGGCTGGATTATAAATCAGGAGCAGAGGATTAAAGACAAATAGTACAAAATGTGTTGAAAAGAACTGCAGCATGAGCAGATAATAAATGAGCACATGACAGTCTTTATGATTACAACAGCAGCAGCTCTTAAGTACAAATCTACAGTATCCAGGTGAGGTTATCTTTGTAAAAGCCTCATTCTCTTTTGTTATGTGACATCACTTCAGATGTCTGTTATCACTAAGGCACAGTGAAGACTACAAGAACAGTGCGAGGTTTTGGAGTATTTTCAAATCAATTCAATGGCATTGTTTTGAACTAAAAATAAATGTTTAAATAAAACCACACCCTCTATACATATCAAATCCTGTTTTCTTCTGTTTTTTTTTCTTTTTTTTTTTTTTTTTACATTTCGACTGCTAGTTACTGCACATACTGTATATGGCACTTGTTCTGTATAGGATTCAAAGGCACATTGAGATAGCACATCCAGTGTAAGCATGATAGAAGAGTAAACTTCAATTTTCTGTTAAATAGCATCACTGCAGCTGGGTTAGCAAACTAATAAAACCTACCCTAATAAGATCAGAGAGTAAAGTGTCTGACTATCATTTGTAGTATGTTATTATACCAATAACAGCTACAATCATCATAACCTTTGAAATATGATGAGGGTTTGTTTTTTTTTTTTTTAAACACACTTATCCAACAATTCGTTCCTGACTAGATATCAATATCTGATGCAATTAATGAGACATCTCCTCAGCTAAAAACACGGGCGTGTATCAGAATTGGAGCGCCACTTAAAAGCTCCATTAAGAGCTTTCCCAACATCTCAATAGCCAGCAGCAGACAAACACTGGGAAAACAATGGATATGCTGAAGGAAGGATGAGGGTAGAGTGATGGAGAAAGGCATACAAAGCATGAGGGTAATAATTTCCCCTACATGTTTCTCCTTTTGAGAAAGACTTGTTGCATGGATAATCATGTTCCCTATAGAGCTTGGATACATTTACAAGATTTATTGAATGTAGTGTCTTAGAGACAATACACACTCACACACACACACACACACACACACACACACAAACAAACACACACACTTTCCTATATTTTGACTATTCAGACAAAAATGAGAGAAAATTTACAGTACCATCCAGACGATGACATCTGAATACTGAATACCACAGACACAATCCCAGCTGTGTGTGTGTGTGTGTGTGTGTGTGTGTGTGTTCCTCCTCCAGCGTCTTCTCTCTCGCTCTCAAACTTGGAGTGGCATGCTTCCCCAGCCTCCACTCTGCCGCTCTGATGGGGAAATGTGTGGTGGAAAACTGGCAGGGGAAAATGTCCTCCACATGCACACAGATGGTAATGGATGGGTTGTATGCCTGTTACTGCCCTGCCCTGCCTGCTATTTACAGAAAAGTCAACCCAGGGCTGTATTTTACTTTTTTGACCTACACGTTAGCACACGCTGCTAATGACATGCTACTGCACTTCTTTTTTTTTTTGTCTTTAAATACAGGATCAAAAAAGAGGATTAAAAAAAGATCTGGCCACAAGAAAAGTGGCCCAAGCATAGTGTAGCAGTTATATGATATGTTTAAGGTGTTTGGGGCCTGTATTTTGTCCATGGGTAGACTAGAAAACCCAGAACAACTTGATTAAGGTTGTGGCACAAATTTATTCCTACTGTCCTGGATTCATAGGTAGAATGCAAATAGAAATGGAAATTCAATTATAACTTATATATACGATCTATATAGCTTCCATGTTATTTGATTCTCCTGGTGCATGTAAAGAATAAAACACTATAATAAAGGAAAACAAAATATTCAGTATAACACTCATGTTATAGTTACTTTGAGTGTTAGTTCCTGTTATCACTTACATTATAGCAGCTATACACAGTCTTTCTTTTATCAGCCTCACACTTTTCACTCTCTTGAAGTTAAAATGAGTTGTTACCGAGAAATCGCAGAGTGCAAAGTCTTCTATTCGGAAAACTTTTACAGCTTTACCTCTGACTGTTTCAAAGCATTGACACTGGAGACTACATCCGAAAATTCTAAGTAAACTGTATTACAAGTCCATATACATATAATGGGATTATTGTCCTGTTAGAGCATGCCCTGATGTGTTTTATTCCTCCAAATCATTCACCTTTTACTTCCAGAGCCCCTTGAAGAACTA
>JAFFST010045121.1:49270-56770 GCA_022414735.1 Noturus placidus | reverse complement strand
AAAAAACAACATCTGAAGTCACTGCCAAGAGACTAACAGAATGCATGAATGTAAAGGATTATACTACAACCGTATTGAATTCTCGATTCTGATTGGTCAGATTCATTTTCCATTACAGCTGCTTTGACAGTAGTTGCAGCTGTAAGGTTTACATTAATGCACTCTACTCATATATGATCGTTTCTAAAGTAACAGCTCAGTCAGAGAGACTAGTAATAAATGGATCGGAGAATAAAACGTGTTGTTACATACTGTGGCAGTCGAAAGGATTCAACCCCCATTGCAAATCGGGATTACTGTGAACAGTGAAGAGATCAAACACAAGCAACTGAAATAGTTCAACACAACGAATGCTTCAAGTAGTTCCCACAAATTCAACTGAAAATGCAACTTATAATGATTTCTCCAGTTTCACAATGATTCACACCCTTCATGGTATGCATCTTTAGTACTTAGTAGAGCATGCTTTTGCTGTTATGACCTGCTGTAAATGAGATGCAGAGCTTCTGACAGCGTTCCTGAGGAATCTTAGTCCTCATAAGTAATGGCCTCCAGTTCAGTAAAATTATTGGGCTTGTGTGCTTCAACCGCCTTCTTCAAATCCCACCAGAGATTTTCTATGGGGTTTCAAGTCAGGTGACTGTGATGGCCCTGTAGATTCTTCCAGGACTTCTTCTGTAACAAAGCCTTGGTGGAATTTGAGGTAAGCTTGGGATCGTTGTCCTGTTGGAAGGTCCAGTGACACCCAAGCTTCAGCTTCCTCACAGACGGGGCGGCTGTGGCTCAGTGGGGCGGCTGTGGCTCAGTGGGGCGGCTGTGGCTCAGTGGGGCGGTTGTGGCTCAGTCGGTAGAGCGGGTTGTCCACTAATCCACTAATCGTGGGGTTGGTGGTTCGAATCCCGGCCCGGGTGATCCCATGCCGAAGTGTCCTTGGGCAAGACACTGAACTCTAAGTTGCCCCCGATGGCAAGCTAGCACCTTGCATGCAGCTCTGCTACCATTGGTGTGTGAGTGTGTCTCATTAGTAAGTCGCTTGTAAATGTAAAAAAAAAAAAAAAAGATATTTCTGTAAAGCTGCTTTGAGACAATGTACCATTGTAAAAAGCGCTATACAAATTGATAAATTATTATTATTATTATTCACAGACAGCATGACGTTTTCTCCTAGGATTTCCCGATACGTCAATGAATCCAGCTTGAATTCCACACACCGCAGGTTTCCAGTGTCAGAGGATGTAAAGCAGCCCCAGAGCATCACCGAGCCACCACCATGCTCGACTATGGACAGAGTGTTCTTTCTTTATTCTCCTTCCTCCAGACATACCTCTGATCCATCGTGCCGAAAAGTTAAAGTTTTGTTTCATCGCTTCACAGAACAGAATCCCAAAACTTCTGTGGCTTATTTATATGATTGTGAGTGACTTTTATTGTGCTTTTGGGTCAGTAGTGATGTATGTCTTGGAGTTGTGGCATGGAAGACTTCTGCGTTTAATACGCACCTTACTGTGCTCACTGAAACCTCAGTGTCTGTTGCCACCAAGTCTTGCTGCAGGTCTTTTGCAGTCACTCGACGGTTTTTCACAACCTGCCTTCTCAGAAATCTGCTTGCAGCCATTGATGGCTTCCTTTTTCTGCCCCATCCAGGTATTTCATGAATTTTCTGCCCTTAGCCAGTTCAGGTATTTAATGTAATTTAACTAATGAAGCCCTTTATTAGTTGCATCAGGTGTGTTTGAGACAACACCTGTTTTGTATATTTGTGCTGTTGTGATGGATTCTATTCAGGGGTTAAATAATTTTGAATCATTATAAGTTGCATTTTCAGTGGAGCCTATAGTAGGGAACTCGGGGCACAAGGCAGGGGACCAGTTGATCCCAAAAGTGTTCAATGGGGTTGAAATCAGAGCTCTGTGAAGGACACTTCCACTCCATCCTTGGTAAACTATGTCTTCATGGAGCTTGCTTTGTGCTCAGAGGCATTGTCAAGCCAGTGAATGGAAGGAAGACAACTTTGTGGCAACAGTTTGGGGAAGAACCACATATGGGTGTGATGGTCAGGTGACTGCAAACATTTGGCCATGTGTAGTCTAGTGTAGACTAGACTAAGATGGTATGAAGAACACCCGGTGTTCATAAAATAAACAGATTTTTACTATCCTTGGTAGAGAATAAAAATAAATAATTAGAGCACCGCTACTGTAAGGTATATTGTTAAAAAAAATTAATTTGTTTAAAAGGTTCTATTTTATTCGTCAGAGGTTTAGAAATAACAGCTGCAAGGCCCTAGTAAAAATGAAAAATATTGTTGTTTTTTTTTAAAAAAAAAAAAAAAGCTCCCATGGATTTATGCATTATGCATTTGCCTGAAGCCTTTAATCTGCAGTTCATATTAAAATGCTGCAGTAATGCCACTATGTCACCACTAGATGGCGACAACAACCATTTTCACTGATTAGTAGACTAGACCAGTGGTTTTCAAAGTGGGGGCCGCCAGGGGGTGCCAGGGGGACTCAGACATTTGGTGTGAAAAATAAATTCTCACTCTCAGACACACACACACACACACACACACACACACACACACAATCAATTCCTAATGTAATGTAATGTAAATATGTAAGATGTAATTATTAATAAAAAGGGGGATATATTCAGAAGTCTGTATTATTAATGTGTTTTTTTAAGATATTCTTGCAAAATGTTAATGCCATTTGAGAGGCCTAGCCCTGGAAAAGTTTGAGAATCACTGGACTAGACTCTGGTCTGAGGAGTCCTGGTGTCTGGAGTGAGAATTTGTGCACAAACTGAGAAATGTTTATATGTGAGAAATGTGATATATATATATATATATATATATATATATACCAATTTGGCAAAACCTGACATCCCTAATAAACAAACAAATACATATAAAAGAATAAGAATAATGAAGAATATGAAGAGTAATTTTAAATTACTGTGTTTTTTTCTAACTTGTTAAGTAAGAATATCCTCGCTGGTACAGGTGGAGACTTAGACACTTGTGGTTTTATTATTACTATTGTTATTATTTGTTCTCTAAGACGAAAATCACAGAAATAAAAGTAATGAAGCGAGCACACGGAGTTGGTAGGAACGCTTCAGTGCATTCGGTTGCAGGTCGGTGTGTTTTTGACGTAACACCCACTCCCCTCGAGTACCCCACGTGAAGCAGAGTTCATTGACAGCGGATGTTCCGACACTGTAAGTTGCTCCGTCAGTAAACTCATGAGTGTTTACAGATATGTTTAGTCTTTTAGTGGGCTTTAAGTGTCAGGGACGAGGAGTTTGAGAAGAAGGATAACGCTGCTAACGCTGTCAGCGCGCTAGCTGGCGAATTGATCCGGCTTTTAACACTTCCAACACTTAAACATTATATTTATGGTTATAAATATAAATAGAATATATTATGATTATTAATAGCATTCGCATTATAATGCCATGCTTGGAAAAAATGATAACCATTAGAAGATTCTGTTGGTGCATGGCGGTTTTGTAATATATGTATACAATGGTATTGTAATGGTATGTAATGGTATGCAGTGGTATTGTAATGGTATATAATGGTATTGTAATGGTATGTAATGGTATTGTAATGGTATTGTAATGGTATACAATGGTATTGTAATGGTATGTAATGGTATTGTAATGGTATACAATGGTGTGTAATGGTATGTAGTGGTATTGTAATGGTATTGTAATGGTATTTAATGGTATTGTAATGGTATATAATTGTATTGTAATGGTATGTAGTGGTATTGTAATGGTATATAATGGTGTGTAATTGTATGTAGTGGTATTGTAATGGTATTTAATGGTATTGTAATGGTATATAATTGTATTGTAGTGGTATTGTAATGGTATATAATGGTATTGTAATGGTATTGCAATGTAAATGCCGCTAATAGTGAGCCGCATTCATTTAAATGATTTATTTATTTATTTATTTTTTACATATGTTTGCTGGTTTTCTAACAGGATTCAAAAGCGTTACACTGGGTTCTGATGGTGACTTAATGGATAAAACCTGTGATTTGTTGGTTATAAATATAAATATAATATATTATGATTATTAATAGCATTCACATTATAATGCCCTGCTTGGAAAAAATGATAACCATTATGGCGGTTTTGTAATATATGTATACAATGGTATTATAATGGTATTGTAATGGTATTGTAATGGTATTGTAATGGTATTGTAATGGTATTGTAATGGTTATGTAATGGTATTGTAATGGTATATAATGGTATTGTAATGATATTGTAATGGTATGTAGTGGTATTGTAATGGTATATAATGGTGTGTAATGGTATGTAGTGGTATTGTAATGGTATTGTAATGGTATGTAATGGTATTGTAAGGGTATATAATGGTATTGTAATGGTATACAATGGTATTGTAATGGTATATAATGGTATTGTAGTGGTATTGTAATGGTATATAATGGTATGTAATGGTATTGTAATGGTATATAATGGTATTGTAATGGTATGTAATGGTATTGTAATGGTATTGTAATGGTATACAATGGTATTGTAATGGTATGTAATGGTATCCTAATGGTATACAATGGTATTGTAATGGTATTGTAATGGTATGTAGTGGTATTGTACTGGTATATAATGGTATTGTAATGGTATTGTAATGGTATGTAGTGGTATTGTACTGGTATATAATGGTATTGTAATGGTATGTAGTGGTATTGTAATGGTATATAATGGTGTGTAATGGTATGTAGTGGTATTGTAATTGTATTGTAATGGTATTTAATGGTATTGTAATGGTATATAATTGTATTGTAATGGTATGTAATGGTATTGTAATGGTATTGTAATGGTATTGTAATGGTATACAATGGTATTGTAATGGTATTGTAATGGTATATAATGGTATTGCAATGTAAATGCCCCTAATAGTATTCATTTAAATGATTTATTTTTTTACATATGTTTGCTGGTTTTCTAACAGGATTCAAAAGTGTTACACTGGGTTCTGATGGTGACTTAATGGATATAAGCTGTGATTTAACGGACTTCTGTTATTTTAATTTGTATTGATCATGCAGTGAAACAAGATGTATATAACATTCGTGGTAATGCAGGGAATAGGCTTTTTTTTTGCAATATTGCAATTAGATATAACTCAATTAATCAATTAGTTAATTCGTTCTTTCATCTATCCATCCATCTTTAGTATGCACTTTATCCCAGTATGCCTATCCCAGGAACACTTGGGCGGGGTTCACTGTATAAAGGATGCAGTGCACCATTCACACCTTGGGACAATTTTAGTGTAACCAGTCAAAATTGGGTTAGGGTAGCCATATTCTTGGATCGTGTGAGGAACTGGAGAACCCAGAGGAAACCCACACGAACACAGGGAGAACATGAGAAACTCCACACACACGGTAATAGTGGCAGCTGTGGATCAGGTGGTAGAGCGGGTTGTCCAGTAATCTTAGGGTTGGCGGTTCGATTCCCGGCCCATGTGACTCCACATACTGAAGTGTCCTTAGGCAAGACACTGAACCCCAAATTGTTCCCGAAGGCAAGTAATGCACCTTGCATGGCAGCTCTGCTACCATTGGTGTGTGAATGGGTGAATGAGACACAGTGTAAAGCACTTTGGAGAGAAGCGCTATATAAGTGCAGACCAACATGAGCACAGGATCGAACTGGAATCCTTGAGCTGTAGGCAGCAACACTATCCTCTGCGCCACAGTCACCGTAATTCACTTAATTCCATTCTGAATACATGTATCTAAATCTGTAACTCAATGAATGTACTTTAGGAAACACTAAACCCATTAAATACTGTTAGATCAATTCTCATTAGGATAGAAAACAGTATTTTAGACCCATCAGTGTGTATGCATGCATCATTAGCAGCTGAGTGAGTTTCCTTGATTTTTTGCTTTAGGATGAACTTTATACCTGCACAGTGCTCCATTACAAATCCCCGATACATCAGATCAGAATGAAGCACTCCAACCTAAACCCAGAGGAATCAAGCCTCTTCCTGGAGGTCTATAACGTTAACGGCGCTGTGGTCCTTCCTCTGCACTCCTCCATCGCCCTCTTCCTTCTGTCCTACACTGAGTGCAAGTCTTTCCAGGTCTACCTGCTCTCCGATCAGCCTGGCAGTGTAGAGGCTTTGGCAGGTTCTCTTCCAAAGAGCCTTGCTGTGTCTGAAGTGAAGAGGGAAGAAGCTCCAGCCCTGGTGGCTGCGTGTCGTCTGCCAGTTGTGCTGGAGCCGAACGGGCGATTCTGCAGAGCCGGACTGGCTGTGGTGCTCAGACACGTCATCCAGACGACCTGCGACCTGGTTCCTCAACGCAGAGATGTGTCCTCACTGCTGGGCTTCAAGAACACCTGTTTGAAGGCCTGCGCTGAGGTGAGACTAAAAGCAAAGAGGACACAGACGGCAAGAATTGTTATATTGTGAAGTTTGGAGAGGAATCAAGATTGATCAGTGATTCCAGCATTGTTGAATAATTTCCTTTAAGAACACACCCCTTAGTGTTTTATTCATTATTTAATTAATGTATATGACCTACTCTGGAGCATTTTTTATTAGTAGGTTAGTTAGTATATTTAGTCTTTGTTTTGTGAACCCCCCTTGCATGGATCTGTAAATGACTGTGCTTCGTTCTTGTGTTAGGTGAGCCGCTGGACCAGGTTATGTGAGCTGGACATTCCTTCAGCAGTCGAGGATCACCTACGTAACCCTACAGAGGCACGACTCCATCTTCCTGCTGCTCTTCTCCAGCTGGAGCACCGCCTGGCCGAACCGGTCAAGGTTCACAATGATGATAAACTCCGTCGTCACAAGCTTCAACAGCAGAAGAACTCTGGGAAGATCTCTGAGGAGAACTCTGAGAAGAACTCTCAAAAACCTGAGAGCCAGCAGGAGGATTCTCCGAACAAGAGCCAGCGTGGAGTGGAGATGAGTGCAGCTCTGGCCAAGCTTTCTGTTGATGGAGCTCCACCTGTTCCCACCACCAGAGAGCGCTCTGACGTAAGAAAAGTGAAGACCAGTGAGCTGCCAGAATTGGAGCATGTGTTCGCCGAGGGGCTTTACTTCACGCTCACTGATGTGGTGCTGCTGCCATGCATCCATCAATACCTGGTAAAAGAAAATTCCCCTGGCTCCATTCAACTCCGAAAGCAAGCATTTATTTTTCATTTGTATTATTGGATTATTTGATTCCCTGGGTATCTGTTAGAGCATTGCTTTGGCGAATAATTACATTTACACAAACTTTTCACCGACCCCAATATGGACTCAATCAGGCAAGATATTTTTGGTGTCTCAAGTTCGCTGGTTTAGTTTGATAGTGGAGTGACAAGGCTTATGTAGCTCTGAAGTTTGGGAAGCTCACAGCCACTAATTTAGCATCATGGAAAGTTTATGCAAAAAAAAAAAAAATCATCAAATACTCACTTGATAAAGTGTTGTTCAGTATCTCAAACAGGAAT
>JAFFST010045121.1:12795-32646 GCA_022414735.1 Noturus placidus | reverse complement strand
CCCCCCCCCCCCCCCCTTATTCTCAGCGTAGGCTGTGCTAGGTTTGTTTTTGCTTGCTAGGTTGCCAAGTACAGCAAAATCAAAACATGACCTCAATGACTCAAAGAAAAAGGGAATGAACAAGCATGTGTCGGTGTAAATGGCAGTGGATTTACAGAAATTATTACAGAAATGATTCTTTTGATGTTTTTATTCATTAAAACATGTCTAAAGGAAGCCAGATAATTCAGAAGAAGGAATTATTCTTCACATAGTAACATGTTATATCCTCCAAAACTATTGGAAGGGCAAGGCCAATTCATTTGTTTGTGCTATCCACTACAGGGTTTTTCCTGCGTCACAAATGGTCGTCCATACACACAGTAAAAGTACCCTTCCCACGTCATCTGCGAGCCCAATACTGACATTGAATTAATAATAAAAGCAAAGAAACAGTTTACGATTTTTTCTTATCCTTTTTATTCATGAAATGAAAAGCAATTGAATAAAATTCGCAGCTAGCTAACAACAATTTGCTTTGTTTTGGTTTCACCTCACTCCAGTCTAAGCTCAGTGATTGGTGTGATTAGAATAGGTAATTTACTACATTTACATTTATTCATTTAGCAGACGCTTTTATCCAAAGCAACTTACAAGTGCACACTCATACACCAATGGTAGCAGAGCTGCATGCAAGGTGCTAGCTTGCCATCGGGGGCAACTTAGGGTTCAGTGTCTTGCCCAAGGACACTTCGGCATGGGATCACCCGGGCCGGGATTCGAACCACCAACCCTACGATTAGTGGATTAGTGGACAACCCGCTCTACCGACTGAGCCACAGTCGCCCATGCCGCCCTTACTACATATTGTCATATAAATAACCTGAAAATATTCATTTCAAGGCTAAATCTTACTAACCTCTCTTGCTAAATGGGGTAAGCACACTTGTTGTACAGAGATTCAGACAGTGACGTCTGGTGAATTCGGTGTTTTAGACCGATCAGTTGTTTTAACCATTCATTAAAATGAATCGGTTCAAAAGAGTCATTAGGTCGTGAATCGGACTTTAGCGGACGTGCATGCGTTGTGTGCTAATCCCGGCTGTTATGACATCACAAAAGATTTGCCTCAGCACAGAAAACACTTCATCACTCGATAGGGTTTTTTTTTCTCGTTTATTGAAAATGTGGCTTATGTCAGCTGCATGTCTGGAAGTCTGCAAGACTTGCCAGAGAAGATAAGGTGACTTTTTTTTTTTTTTAGCACAATTTAATTCACACCCAGCAGTAATTCAGGGAAAAGAAAATTCTCCAAACGCACCACGTGAAACATGGATCCGGTCTTCCGACCTTTCACCATAGTGTCAGTTGATTTTGATTAATGTGTGTGAGGGAGAGAGAGCAAAGGCAGGGCGTAATTAGAAGACGGAGAGAGTGAGCGGGCGGGGGGGCTCTCTGCTCGTTCTCTACCTCAGTTAGCTACATCAGTCATAAATCACAGTAGCTGATCAAATAAAGCTTTGGCGGGACAAAAATTCATTTTCAATGCAGGAAAAACCCTGCACTAAAGACATTTGGGTTTGAGATTAAAAAAAAGCCATGCAAGCCCATGCCATGACACTACCTCCATCATGTTTCACGGAAAAGCTTGTATGCCAAGGGCGGCTGTGGCTCAGTCGGTAGAGCGGGTTGTCCACTAATCCACTAATCGTGGGGTTGGTGGTTCGAATCCCGGCCCGGGTGATCCCATGCCGAAGTGTCCTTGGGCAAGACACTGAACCCTAAGTTGCCCCCAATGGCAAGCTAGCACCTTGTATGGCAGCTCTGCTACCATTGGTGTGTGAGTGTGCTCTCATTTCTAAGTCGCTTTGGATAAAAGCATCTGCTAAATGAATAAATGTAAATGTTTTTCATCATAAACAGATCCTTCTTTTCTCCATCACTTTGGTAGAGGTTAATTTTGCTTCTAGAACTTTAGTGGCTCATCTCTGTATTTCTTTGCAAATTCCAATCTGGCTTTCTGATTCTTACTGCTGATGAGTGGTTTGAGTCTTGTGGCCTCTATATTTCTGCCCACGAATGGTGGATTGTGATACCTTCACCCCTGCCCTCTGGAGGTTGTTGGTGATGACACGGACCGTTGTTTTTGGGCTTTTCTTCACATCTCTCACAATGTTTGTCATCAGCTGTTTTTATTTTCCTTGGCCGACCCATCAGCTGTCTGTTGCTTAGTCCACAAGTGGTTTCTTTCTTTTTCAGGACATTCCAAATGGTTGTATGCTCAATGTTTTCGCAATGCCTCTGATTGATTTTTCCCTCTATTCTCAGCTTCAAAATGGCATGCTTTTCTCCCATGGACAGCACTCTGATCTTCATGTTGGCTTATTCTTTTTAACAACAAATGCGATCTTCACAGGTGAACCTGAAGGCTTAAAGCAAGAGTAGATGTTCAGGGTTATTTATTATTTAAACAATCAGTCGAACAGGACACACCTGGGAAATGTGAGCATCAAGGGCTTGAATTAGATGCGGGCAGCTACAGGAAGCCAATGGAGGGAGAGGAAGAGGGGTGTGACACGAGTTCTTTTGGGCTGGTTGAAAGCAAGGCATGCTGCTACATTCCAAATCCTCTGAATCACATAACAATTTGAAAATGTCAGGTCTTTTTTCCTTGTGATAATCACACAGCGATCAACAACGAGCATGTGATCTTCAGTAATGATCTACCCTTGTATATTTATTTTGTTTACATCTGTGTTTTTGGTTTTCCTGTCATGTTTTCGAATTTGCAGTCGTTTTTTTTGATTTTGTCATTGGATTCTCATATTTGCTCTTGGGCTTTTGTTTGCTCATGTGCTTTGCACTTATGGGCACTTAAGGTTTTGTGACCGGACAACTGACATCAGCCTTGACTTTATTCCGGATAAAATTTGACAAAGACTTTACTCAGCAATTATTCATGCTCTTGTAAGTGCAAAAGAGAATCTGCTCACAGAAATTTAAAACCTCTCTTCCTTCTTGTCTCTCAAAACAACATTTACCAGAGTTTACACACCACTTCGAATAAAATTTATTTGTGCAACGTATAGGGACAAGTCCTTAAAATTCAGTCTGCAAGGACATCCGTCGTCTAAAGAACTGCCGCATTTTACGTCCCAGATTTTTGAAAATGAAAAGCAATCATTCAGAAGTTAAGCTTTTAGATGTTTTTTTTTTGATGTTAGTCTAAGAATGATGGAGAGAAACCATTTAATAGACCTTTTGGAACGCAGATAAAAAAAAAAAAATATTGTGGCGAAATCTGTTGGTTCAGTAATCAATACAGTATAATAAATCTCTTCTTGAAGCGCTAATATTCAATTTTAAAAGCCCATTCATGAGCTATGAGGACACGTCAGACCACACATTTAACTGAAGATTACATTCTTCCGACTCCTCATTTTTTTTATCATTCAGTCAAATAAACTTTGAGAAAAACAAATCCTTCTCCCTTGAAGGCCAATGCAATTTTCACCCCATCGCGCCGTTTCCACGGAGTATCCACTTTTAGAATTTGTTATAGTTTATCTTTTTTTTTTGGTCAATCATGCAGCCTGAATGAAGATGCCTTTATTGCCTTGGAGAGCAAGGAATTTCCATGTGGGAATTTGAGGAATAGCTGGAAGGCGGCTAGTCATCATTCCTGCGTCTACGCTTTCTGTTTTCACCCTGAGTTTGATTGGCATTCACTCAGATTAACTGTCGGAGCCTTCCAGGCAGGAAAACCTCTCGATTGACGGTTCTGATCTCTGTAGTGCTGCCGGTGTCACGACTTCCTGTGCAAACTTGAAGGACTGTGCTAAGTGCTATCTTTTTAAAATGTCCTTCCACCTCCATATTAGTCCACTGTTTTGTTTCTGTTTTAAGTGTGAAAGAGTGCGTTGATTAAATAGGAGAGATTTGAGAGAATTGAAGCTTGTGGCATTTTTTTTTTCCAATTTTTTTTTTCTTTCTCTTTTTTCAATAAGATTCAGGATAGTTTTTAAAAAGCTGCAGCAGGACACCATGTACGTATGTAGAAGTCCAGCATAGAAGTAGTAGACAGTACAGCTGCACGACGTAGTACTCCGAGTTACAGCAGAACTCAGTCACGATCTACGAGGTAATGAGTGTGATGGCCTTGATGCTGGTATTAGCACGTAAGTTGAGGGTTGGGAAGCTGATCTCTTTGAGCGGAGTGTATTGATAAGGAGGTGACAAGCTACAAGTCTAAAGGACTAAAGTGATGTTGGATCACTTTCTTTGGGTAGAGGTGAAGCGAAAGCTAAATCTCACTGCCACCACTGTCAGCAGGTAGAACTGCATTGTGGGTAATGTAGGGAACCGACATGTCAACAAATGAAGTGTAAAACAAACAAGTCAACTCTGGTGATCAAGTCAGATGAATTAAATGTCAGACACTGTACATTGATTATCTTAGCTTGATTTGTATTATTGTAAGCTTAATAGCGGCACAATGGCTTAGCAGTTAGCACGTTTGCCTCGCACCTCCAGGTTTAGGGGTTCCCGAGCTGGCATGTTCTGAGGTTTCCTCCAGGTAATCCAGTTTCCTCGCCAGTCCAAAGACATGCTTTGTAGACGTAAATTGTCCGAAGTGTGCGAGTGTGGCCACGAATGTGCCATGCAATGCGTTGGCACCCCATCCAGAGTGTCCCCTGTCTTGTGCCCCGAGTCCCCTGGGAGAGGCTCCAGACTCCCCCGTGACCCTGTGTCGGATAAGCGGTACAGAAAATAGATTGATGGATAACTTTAATAGCTTATAATAAATCTTTTTCTTCTTGGAACAGATAAATTGGAACAGATCAAGCTGTGCTGGCCTCCAATGTACAGTGTCTTTGTTTACGAAACATGAAAGATGGATTAAATTAAGGAAATGAAGCAACGTTGTTTATCAGGTTTGCATCGTTATACAAGAAATCAACAAATATCCCTGCTGCTGTTCAACACCAACCACATCCATACGCAGTTTATTTAATTAACGTCAGGTTTATAATGAGCTTAGTTACAGCTAATAACTCATTAAACTTATTTATAGTCTCGTCTTCAGTTTATCAAGAATTACTAACCTTGTTAAAGGGTCATTTTTTTAAAGGGAAAAAAAAAGACTAAAATGCTGATGCTAAGGACAAAAACAGCTTCCTGGATAGTTTTTGCTATAATGAGGTAATATTTTGTTATTAAGCGGCCCAGTGTGCACTAAGAAACCATTCCCTACACCATTACACCACCACCACCAGCCTGAACTGTTGACCCAAAGCAGGTCGAGTCCACGTAATCATGCTGCTGATTGCAAATTCTGACCCAACTAGAAGTGGATCTCAATGCGGTCTTCTGCCATTAAAGCCCGCCCACCTCAGGGTTTGACTTGTTGTTCATTCTGAGATGCTTTTGTATGCTCACCATACTTGTAAAGAGTATTATTATTTGAGAGACTCAATACTCAAACCAGCTTGTCTACCACCAACAACAATGCCACAGTCGAAGTCAGAGACATGTTTGATCTCGGCATGAACTGAAGCTCTTGACCAGTATATACAGGATTATATGCACTGAAGTGTGCGTATAATTATCTGGACGTATAAATCACAAAAAAGGAGAAGGTTCAGACTTTGTCTCTTGCACAGACTGTATTGACATGTAGCTGTCACCATAGTTGTGTTTTAATTGGCCTGGAAATGAAATATCTCGCAATCACCAGCAGCATGTGGGCATGGTGATTTGTCATCCAATTAGCAGGAAGCTACTTTCTGCGAGCGGCCTTGTTACAAAGTGTGATTAAGTCAAGATCCTTGCATCAATGAGCAGAGTTTAAAAAAAGAAATAAATGGCTGTAGAAAAGTGACATTAGTGGGCAACAACTTGGTGTGGAAAAAGTAAGTGAACCCACCGTTTAACAGACTGAAGTATGGTAGGAGTGAAAGAAAGGAGTGATTCAGGAATGATGCTGATCCCAAACGCACCATTTCTTCTTTATCTATATGAGTGACTCATTTGTTTGTGTGTATTCCTCAGGAGCATGGCATCGAGGCCGTCTACTCTCCACACCCTTGTGCATCATGGACCCTCGACTGGGAGAGTCTACCTACTGCTGTCAACCCCAATGAAGGTAGAGAGTGGTGTGTGTGTGTGTGTGTGTGTGTGTGTGTGTGTGTGTGTGTGTGTGTGTGTGTGTGTGTGTGTGTGTGTGCGCATGCATGCGTGTCTGTGTGCCACCTAGCTGAAACCCAGAGCTCATTAAAATGTAATGGAGCACCTGAACTTCACAGGTGTTTGCATAAAACATCACCAGGCATTCCTCTGTGATTTCCATCACCTCCAGACATTCCTTTCCTTTCTTCAGACCTTTGCAACTCTAACGAATTATGACAGAATGCATGTTTTCAGCTTCACACAGGTACAAGACATTCCTTAATAGCATTGAAAACCTTCAGTTTGTACTCCTGTTAGAAACTTGTGTAGCCCTGTCAGCTTTCGCTGGAAGAAACCGGTGTTGATTAACTATGGATTTAGCTCTGGTTATACAAATGACACTGTGCTACAATGTAAAGTAGTGAGTGTACAGCTTGTGTAACAGTGTAAATTTGCTGTCCCCTCAAAATAACTCAACACACAGACATTAATGTCTAAACCACTGGCAAAACCTCTTCCACTCCTCCATCATAACATCACGGAGCTGGTGGATGTCATTATAATGCTGGAATACTGTCCTGCGGCCCAGTCTCCGAAGGGAGGGGATCATGCTCTGCTTCAGTATGTCACAGTACATGTTGGCATTCATGGGTCCCTCAATGAACTGTAGCTCCACAGTGCCGGCAGCACTGATGCAGCCCCAGACCATGACACTCCCACCACCATGCTTGACTGTAGGCAAGACACACTTGTCTTTGTCCTCCTCACCTGGTTGCCACCACACACTCTTGACACCATCTAAACCAAATAAGTTTATCTCGATCTCATCACACCACAGGACATGTTTAGCACGTGCACTCAACTTCTGTGGTCGACCATGGCAAGGCCTGTTCTGAGTGGAACCTGACCTGTTAAACCACTGTATGGTCTTGGCCATCAAGCTGCAGCTCAGTGTCAGGGTCTTGGCAATCTTCTTATACCCTCGGCCATCTTTATGTAGAGCAACAATTCTTTTTTCAGATCCTCAGAGAGTCCTTTGCCATGAGGTGGCATGTTGAACTTCCAGTGACCAGTATGAGGGAGTGTGAGAGCGATGACACCAAATTTAACACACCTGCTCCCCATTCACACCTGAGACCTTGCAACACTAACAAGTCACATGACACCGGGGAGGGAAAATGGCTAATTGGGCCCAATTTGGACATTTTCACTTAGGGGTGTACTCACTTTTGTTGCCAGTAGTTTAGACATGAATGTCTGTGTGTTGAGTTATTTTGAGGGGGCAGCAAATTTACACTGTTACACAAGCTGTACACTCACTACTTTTCATGGGCGGCTGTGGCTCAGGTGGTAGAGCGGGTTGTGCACTAATTGTAGGGTCGGCGGTTCGATTCCCGGCCCACATGACTCCACATGCCGAAGTGTCCTTGGGCAAGACACTGAACCCCAAGTTGCTCCCGATGGCAAGTTAGCGCCTTGTATGGCAGCTCTGCTACCATTGGTGTGTGAGTGTGTGTGTGAATGGGTGAAAGAGACACCGTGTAAAGTGCTCTGGATAAAAGCGCTATATAAGTGCGCCATTTACCATTTATTTTACCATTTATTTTACCATTTTTACATTGTAGCAAAGTGTCATTTCTTCGGTGTTGTCACATGAAAAGATATAATCAAATATTTATAAAAATGTGAGGGGTGTACTCACTTTTGTGAGATACTGTGCATACAGTATATCTATATCTAAAATAACAGTGGATAAGTTTGTCCTTATTGATTTTTAAACTACCTATCAACCCAGCTCTATGAGAAACGCGCACAAAGAGCTAAATCTACAGAATGTACAAATGCAACAATCCCTTTTTTCCGCTTTTGACGACATCAAAGCTCTGAGTATCAGCTGATACCCGATGCTGATCCGCTACATACTGAGCCAAAACTCTGCGCGCATCTGAAACACCACAGGCTTAAAGCCAGTGAATTTTTAAACCTTTTTTTGTCCTGTGTTCATGTGCATAATTTCAGTTGCTCATAATTAACCCCTAGAGTCAATGCTATAGACAAAAAAAAAATATCATTATACATAAAACTATAGAGGATACAAACTTAATATGAGAGAGCTGGAATACTGGTGCTTTTTGTTTTGAAATGTTTATAGAAATGAGTGTAGATTGGAGAGCTGGGAATAATGTATGAACTGTTCCATGTCTTCTTTATGAAACTGTCGTGCGGCATTGAAGTGGGCACACATGATGAATCCGTTAGCTTTGGCCATTTAGAAATAAGAGCCTACGCACCAGTCCCTGATGTATGGGTATGCGTTATATGCAGGGAATGTATCATGTGCATATGACACACACACATAATTGACGTAGCTGAAGATATGCCAAGAAGGTAACTGAGGAAAGAAATTAAAGATTATTATTATTATTATTATTATTATTATTATTATTAGTAGTAGTAGTAGTAGTAGTAGTAGTATCCATCCATCTTCTACCGCGTACTCCTTTTCAGGGTCACGGGTAACCTGTAGCCTATTCTAGGAAGCATCAGGCACAAGGCGGGGTACACCCTGGACATGGTGTCAGCAGTAGTAGTAGTAGTAGTAGTAGTAGTAGAAGAAGAATAACAACACGAAATACTACTAATAATAATGATTTTTATTAATATTGTTGTTGTTTCTTGTTATTGTTGGAGCAATTGTCATTATTTTTTTACTGTTTATCAATTTTGTGTTCTTTGGTGCTTTTTATTGTTATTTATTTATTTTTAATTTTTTTGTCATTTGTCGCTGATGTTGTTTTTTGTTGTTGTTTTCATTGTTGGTGGCTGATGTTGTCGCTGCTATTGTTTGTCATTGTTGTTGTCATTGCCTGTGTTGTTGTTGTGTTGTCATAGTTGTTTGCCGTTGTTGGTGTTTTTCCAGAGTTGGTTGTTGTTGTCAATGTTGGCAGGATTATTGTTGTGTTGTTGTTTGTTGAAGTCACTAATGATGTTGTTTGTCTGTGTTATTTACATTATTGTTTGCCGTTGTTGGTGTTTTTCCAGAGTTGGTTGTTGTTGTCAATGTTGGCAGGATTATTGTTGTGTTGTTGTTTGTTGAAGTCACTAATGATGTTGTTTGTCTGTGTTATTTACATTATTGTTTGCCGTTGTTGGTGTTTTTCCAGAGTTGGTTGTTGTTGTCAATGTTGGCAGGATTATTGTTGTGTTGTTGTTTGTTGAGGTCACTAATGATGTTGTTTGTCTGTGTTATTTACATTGTTGTTTGTTGTTGTTGGTGTTTTTCCAGAGTTGGTTGTTGTTGTCAATGTTGGTTTGATTATTGTTGTGTTGTTGTTTGTTGAGGTCACTAATGACGTTGTTTGTCTGTGTTATTTACATTGTTGTTTGTCGTTGTTGTCATTGTCACTGGTGTTTGTCATCGCTGTTGTTCTTATTTTTCATAGCTGTCATTGTTTGTTGCTGAGGTTTCTGTCATAGATTGTTGTTATTGTTTTTGTCTGTGTTGTCACTGTTGTCGTTGTGTGATGGTGGTGGTGGTGTTTTGATATTCTCAAGATGATGATGATAAAAGCTATGATGCTCAAATAGACATATGAGTTTGATGTTTCATAGAGTATTTCGAAGGTGAAACTGCTATTTAGTCGCCTTGGTGAAATTCGTGTGCTTATTTTACGGGTTTTCAATTTGTATGATTATGATTTTAATAGCAGTGAAAGCGCAGTATACGCAGCCAGAGTTCCAGCAGACGTGTGTTTCACTCTGTCGATGTTGTTGCATGGTTTCTGCTGCTGCTGAAATCATAGTGCTGTGTGGGTGTGTGTGTGTGTGTGTGTGTGTGTGTGTGTGTGTGTGAGAACACTAGAGCCTGGGGCTCTGGGTCCTTCCACATCAGACAGGCAGCAGCTGTTCTGCTTCGGCACCACACAGAAACACACACACGCTCACATACTGCACACACAACGCCGCCAGATAGGAGGCACACTGCTGAGTGATAAACCCCGCTTCAGTGGCAGCATGAGAAAATAGGTTGTGTTACTGTGAACCGAAATGAGCTACACAGAACTAATAATAATAATAATAATAATAATAGTTCCACCGTGCGCCCCTGATTATTGTTATTCTAGTTGATTTATTGCTGGCATTAGTGCTCTTCACTGTATCTGCATTTTGCCAGGTTCCTCGCTCACGACATGAATTCGAGGAATAATATGCAATCAGGCTGGCATAGGGAACCTGCAGAGATCTCTTTTTGAGACTCTTCCGCTCTGGATCGGTCAAGGTGCAGGCGGTTTGAGTCACTTCTATCATTTCAGAGCAGATCTGCTGTGGCTATTACGAGGAACTGGGGCATGAAACGGTTCCCTGTGATTTAGCACTGACAAAAGCAATGCCAAAAGCAACTAATATACGAAACAGTGTAATGATCGATTGAGCTGTGAGTCTGATCTCTGTGTGACGTTTCCTGTACAGACACTTCAGAGTTCTGAACCTGCTGAGTTCAGTCAGAGCAGTTTTAAATTTGAGAGCAGTGCACGTAATTGTATTATTGAACCTTTCTGCAAATAAAGTGACACAGTATATTTTCCTCCTTCTCAGACGCCAGTGCTTTTCAGCCTCACTGGCCAGTGGGTGAGATGAAGAAAATCTTGTTATATGCATCCAGACAGAGCTGGGATGCTACAGATGATGATAAAAATATAGCACGATATAAGTGTTCTAACATGAATAAAATAGCAGTGATTATCCTTTTTTTTTTTTTGTTCTAAAAAAGAACTCTACATAGCAGCCTAACTTTTGTTGAGAATGGAGAGTTTTAACGTGTATGGGTTTGGCAGGTAAAGTAATCAAGTCCCTTTCTCTCGGTTCAGGCAGTCAGTATTATTTTTGTCTTGCTAGGCACTTTAAAGTCTAAACCAAATCTTTAAATTTGTTTTTACGTGATTAAATCCAGGGGTATGGTGGCTTAGTGGTTAGCACGTTTGCCTCGCGTTTCCAGGATCAGGGGATCGATTTCCGCCTCTGCTTTGTGTGCTTGAATGTTTTGTCTGTGATTCAGGGGTTTCCTTTCGGTATTCCGGTTTCCTCCCCCAATCCAAAGACATGTATTGTAGGCTGATTGCATCTCTATATTGTCCGTAGTGTTTGAAATGTGTTTGTGTGATTGTACCCTGCGACAGCTTGGTACCCCATCCAGGGCCCTGTGCCCCGAGTCCCCCTAGATAGGCTCCAGGCTCCCCACGACTGTGTGTAGGATAAACGGTGCAGAAAATGGACGATTAAACCCATTAATGGGAATGAATTTTAACTGATCAGCGGATGAAAATTCCCAGTCAGTATTGAGCACATGACTGGCTTTCATGTAGGGCAGCTATGGCTCAGGTGGAAGAGCGGGTTGTCCACTAATCGTAGGGTTGGTGGTTCGATTTCCGGCCCACATGACTCCACATACCGAAGTGTCCTTGGGCAAGACACTGAACCCCAAGTTGCTCCTGATGGCAAGTTAGCACCTTGTATGGCAGCGCTGCTACCATTGCTGTGTGTGTGGTGTATGAATGGGTGGATGTGACACAGTGCAAAGCGCTTTGGATAAAAGTGATATATAAGTGAAGACCATTTACATAAAGCACACCACGTAAAGCCAGGGTCAGGAAGTGCAGGGTTTGGGGCTTTTAACATTTGCATGTTCATAGACTCTGGATTTCCTACTGATTAAGTGTGCGACTAAGTGCCGGCGTTTGTGTCTGTTTTATAACAATGTCAAGCGATATATTATCCTATATCTTTTGTTTATCTTTCCATAATGATGAGTCACATATATATTATAGCGCAGTGAAATTATTTTCTTCACATACACCAGCATGACAGGAATTTGGGGTCAGAGTGCAGGGTCAGACATGATACAGCACCTTTGGAGCAGAGGGTTAAGGGCCTTGCTCAAGGGCCCAACAGTGGCAGCTTGGCAGTGCTGGGACTTGAACCCCCGACCTTCTGATCAGTAACCCAGAGCCACCACTTCCCCAAATGTTCCAATATTATTAGCATTATCTTGCACAGTGGGTAGCTTTGATCTGCTAAATTACCTGTAAATCAGGAGTCAGTCCCTCCAGGATTTTACGATTTTGCGATCGCAGAAATGAACGCAATGTCAGGTAAACTCCACAATATTCGGAGGAGCTTGCAATTTTTCAAAATGAAAGCAGATTTTCCCTCAGATTTGGCCCAAGACGCATCTTGTGACATCATCACAACTCATCACACATTCAGCCAAAGCCGTCTTCGATTCACGTACGTCGAACATGAGTACGTCTTATTTACCAACAAACATCACTGCAAAAGGCCGTGCAAAACAATTTCGCACAAAAAAAAAACCACAAAAAAAAAAATAAATAAATAAATCCGTAGCAAGATCAAGCATTTTTGGCCACAACAATCACCAAATCCTGTACGGACTGAGTAGGGGCCCATGACAAATGATTTTGTTGGGGCAGGATGACATTAACGGCAAACTAAATTATGTTGAGAGGCTATCACGCTTCTTATTATTTAGTGAACTAATAGAGTAACCTTGTAATAGGCAGTTGAGAGTCAGCAACATTCGTCATCAAGTGGACAGTCTAGCAGGTTGTTTCGAGTGATTTTAGACGTAGCTGTATTCAGTTATTTTTGATAGAGCTGGTGTGTTTCCCATCACCAGTGAGGCACACACAGAATAGCTTATATCTGGTAGGATTGCAGATTTCATCTCATTTTCGAGCTTAACTAGATGCCAAAAACACTGTGTGGTAAATATGTTCACCATGGTGTGGTGCACATGCATTTAACAAACGTTATCCACTCCATAATCTCCCATTCCCTCTGCTAATTTTTACAATTAGAAATTTATCCATCCATCCATCCATCCATCCATCTTCAACCGCTTACTCCTTTTCAGGGTCACGGGGGAACCTGGAGCCTATCCCAGGAGGCATCGGGCACAAGGCGGGGTACACCCTGGACAGGGTGACAGTCCATCACAGGGCACACTCACATTCACACACTACGGACACGCCAATCAGTCTAACATGCATGTCTTTGGACTGGGGGAGGAAACCGGAGTACCCGGAGGAAACCCCCGACACACGGGGAGAACATGCAAACTCCACACACACTTATTTCCAATTTAATTCCAATTATTTGCTGTAAAACAAGATCTTGACACTCATAGAGTATTTTCACATGATCCCAATCTGGCAACTAAAAAGCATTTTTGGCAACCTTGTTATTAACTGTCCTGTAGGATGTTTCTCCTCCGAGCATGGGACAGCATGGTTCCTGCCCCAAAGGCCTTTATTAGTGTGTGTTGCAGGTTTATTTGACCATTAGTTGGAATAATAATGCTACGGAAGCTAAATGGTAAAATTTAGAACATTCTGAATTAGAATTTCAACAAAATTATACTAAATACTACAGCTGCAATTCCAAAAAAGTAGGGACGCTGTGTAAAATGTATATAAATGTAAATAAAAACAGAATGCATTGATTTGCAAATCGCATAAACCCTTATGTTATTCACAGTAGAATATAGAAAACATATCAAATGTGTAAACTGAGTAAATGTACCATTTTAAGAAGAAAATAAGGTAAGTTTGAATTTCATGGCCGCAACACGTGTCAAAAAAGTTTGGACGGGGCAACGAACGGCTGGAAATGTAAGTGTTACTAAGAAGAAACAGCCGGCGGTAAATTACCAACAGGTCAGTAGGATGATGGGTATAAAAAGAGCGTCTTAGAGAGGCAGAGTCTTTCAGAAGTAAAGCTGTTCAGAGGTTAATCAATCTGTGAAAAACTGCGTCTACAAGTTGTGAACAATTTCAGGATACTGTTCCTCAACGTAAAACATGCAAACACAATGAATATGTCATCATCTACAGGACATAATATCATCAAAAGATTCCGAAAATCTGGAGAAATGTCTGTGCTCAAGGGACACGGGTGAAAATCAATACTGCATGCCTGTGATCTTCTGCCCTTCAGGCGGCACTGCATTAACAACAGGCATGATTCTGTAGTGGAAATCACTGCATGGGCTCAGAAACACCTCCTTGTCCACCTCATTGTCTTTGAACACAGTTCACCGTGCCATCCTCTAACGCTGGTTAAAGCTCGATTATGCAAAGAAGAAGCCATATGTGAACATGATCCAGAAATGCCGCCGTCTTCTCATTTAAAATGGACTGAGGCAAAGTGGAAAACTGTTCTGTGGTCAGACGAATCGAAATTTGAAATTCTTTAAATCGATGAGCTTAGTTGTTCAGACTTTGCTCTACTGAACAGAAGTGTCATTTACATTTATTCAAGTGCACACTCACACACCAATGGTAGCAGAGCTGCATGCAAGGTGCTAGCTTGCCATCGGGGGTAACTTAGGGTTCAGTGTCTTGCCCAAGGACACTTCGGCATGGGATCACCCGGGCCGGGATTCGAACCACCAACCCTATGATTAGTGGACAACCCGCTCTACCGACTGAGCCACAGCCGCCCCAATCACATTACTGACCTGTTGCCAATGAACCTAATCAGGTGCAAAATCTTCCTCCAGCTGTTTTTTAGTAACATTTACTTTTCCGGTCTTTTGTTGCCCTGTCCCAACTTTTTTGAGACTTTTTTTTCCCCTTAAAATGATATTTCCTCAGATTAAACATTTAATATGTTTTATTGTGAGAAACATATGGGTTTATGAGATTTGCAAATCATTGCATTGTGTTGTTATATACATTTATTGACATTTTACACAGCGTCCCACCTTTTTGGAATTGAGCTTGTAAAATATATCCACCATGACCTGAAGCAAAAGTAGCAAACTGTCTTACTTACAAAAAGCCACTACATTCACCTAAACCTGTTAAAATGCCTAGTGAGTGTAGATACTCTGCCAACACAAAAGTATATAACCATGTCTTACTTTACTGCTGTATTATGTGTATGTACTGTATAAGTCTCACTTTTCAGTGACTGCAACAGCCTTTTCATTCAGAGAAGTTCCACAGACATGCAATGTTCCCTTCACCTTTTCTTTTCACGTTTTCCCACGCAGATCTATGTCTAGCATCTACAGATCCAGGAGTAGGTTTTTTTGTTTTGTTTTTTTGACAGGAAACAGCTCCATGAGCTGCTGTACAACAAAATCATTAAGCATTGAGTACTTCTACAGATATTTCAAAGTGGACAGTGGCTAGTCAGCAAATCCAGTCCACCAACACAGAAGGAAAACATGTTGTGTTTTAGTGTTCGCCAAGTTCCTGAAAGGTCCAACTAGTGGGAGTCACTGTACTAAACTAAACGCGGCACCTGGGGGACTCAGTTTTATACCACTGTCGTTTTAGATAGCTGATGCGAGAACCACTGCGGATGCTGTCTGGCTTTTTGTGTAGTAACACACCTGCGTACACATTCTCATGCTTGGCAGGTTAAAAAAAAAAATCACTCCTGTGCTCTCAGCATGTGTTGCGCTATCCTGTTTCATGTGTTTTGTTTACATTGACATGTGCTTTTGTTTCTGTTTTGGTCCTTAATTCACCCCTGTCCTGCTGTAGGTGGTTTACCTGATTGTGAGCACCTGTTCTGTGTTTCACCCTGAATTCATTTGTTTGTTTCATAGTACTTTTGTACAAAGTCTTTCTTTATCCTTACATTCCGAGCCATGTTTTCCTAGGTTTATGTTCCTCGTTCTTTATTACTAGTTCTACTTCCTGGTTTTGCCTCATGAGTTTTTCTGTTGTCTGATGTATGGCTTATCCATGTTAATATTGTCTATCTTTCTTCTGACTCCCACTTTTTTACGCACCTTCACCCTGCCTTCGTTTCCCGTACATGACTGCTCCCTTAAATATGTTCACATTTTTCTGAAATACATTCAAAGCTTGTCAAATGTTTTTGGGGTTATTTTGTGGTCAGATGATTTATGGCTTTAAGACGTAGAATGCCGGTTTAAAAGAACAGTGCAGGCCTCACTGGCCAAGCATTAATCGAGGTATTGTGGTCACTATGGTTACTACATTTACATTTATTCATTTAGCAGACGCTTTTATCCAAAGCGACTTACAAATGAGAGCACATTCACACACCAATGGTAGCAGAGCTGCATGCAAGGTGCTAGCTTGCCATCAGGGGCAACTTAGGGTTCAGTGTCTTGCCCAAGGACACTTCGGCATGGGATCACCCGGGCCGGGATTCGAACCACCAACCCTACGATTAGCGAACAGCCCGCTTTACCGACTGAGCCACAGCCGCCCCATCTTACTACATAAGAGATGCAAGGTGGAATTCTGACTTTTCATATGAGAAGAGGAGAGAGACAGGAGTGAGGAAGTTTAGTGACTTTCTTTTTAAAAAGCCAGTCCAGTCTTTTTTAAACGTCCAGTTTAATAGCCATCAAGATAGATCGAGTCCATGTGCAATTGCGGGTACCATCGTCAGTCGACCCAGCTCTAGTCTACATCAAACATTTTGTTTTCTTCATGTCCAGTTTTCCATTTTTCTACATAAGGGCTTGTTGGTCATGATGACTCTGGGTCTTTTTTGAAAGCTTTGAAACAAGCTTTTGCTAATGAGGCATTTGGAGAAGAACTTCTCTTCAGTGTTCGGCATAACCACAAACTCTCTCATGAGATGACTCTCTCCTTGTGTTTTCATACACGCTCAGAATCTGTCACTGTTTATAGGATCGAAATGAGTTTGCAGATGTTTGACACCCAGTAAATGGAAAGTTCAGTTTTCTTTTTCCAGATTGAAGTGCTCCAACAGCCACCTACATCGAGTTAAATGCAGTAGTCTTTTGAGGCCAGCAGGTGGGAGGGTTTGAACTCCTGCTCTGATCATTATCGCTTTCTTTTCTTTTCATTCAGTGGGAATGATTTGAAATGGGTTTGCTGCTTATTATTCGAATGATGCATGAATGCCTTTTTCAACAGCATCATTAAAGTGTCTTAAGTAAACAGGAAAGGTTTCAATGGATATTTGATTATGTGGCGTATTTGATGTTTTGGTGGGTACTTTGTGGAAACGATGCTGACGTGGACCTGTATCATTAGAAGCATTTCTATGTAATGATTCAAGCTGTTCGATTTACAGTTTACAATTTACGGTTTACAACCTCAATTCCGAAAAAGTTGGGACAGTATGAAAAATGCAAATAAAAACAAAGATGAGTGATATGTAAATGTACTTTGACTTGCATTTAAACAAAACAAACAAACAAAAAAAACGTATAAAGACAAGGTACTTGATGGTTTACCTAATCAACTGCATAGTGTTTTGAAGATAAATGTTTATCTTGAAATTGATGCATGCAACATGTTCCAAAAAAGTTGGTACAGGGGCAATTTAGGACTAATAGCAATGTGACAAGTTGAAATAAGAAGGTAATGTGAAACAGGTGAGGCAATCGTCTAATCATAGTATATAAGGAGTCTCCAAAAAGGCCTAGTCCTTCAAGAGCAAGGATGGGTCGAAGCTTGCAATTCTGCCAACAGAAACGTCACCGAATAATCCAACACTTTGAGAACAACATTCCCCAAAGAATAATCGGTAGGATTTTTGGCATTTCACCTTCTACAGAGCACAATATGATGAAAAGATTCCAGGAATCCGGTCAAATCTCGGTGTGTAAAGGGCAAGATCGAAAACCACTTATGAATATGCGTGATCTCTGATCCCTCAGACGTCACTGTCTTTAAAACCATCATGAATCTGTAATGGATATCCTAAAGTGGGCTCGGGAATACTTTTTATTTGCTGAACCTTTGTCATCAACACTATTCGCCGCTGCATCCACAGATGTAAGTTAATGCTTTACTATGGAAAGCAGAAATCATACATCAACACTGTCCAGAAGCAGCACCGACTTCTCTGGGCTCGATCTCATCTGAGATGGACAGTAGCACAGTGGAATCCTGTTTTTTCGTCCGACGAGTCGACATTTCAAATAGTTTTTGGAAAAAAACTGCCATCGTGTTCTCCGGGCCAAAGAGGAAACTGATCATCCAAGCGGTTATCAGCGTCAGGTCCAAAAGCCAGCATCTGTCATGGTATGTGGGTGTGTCAGTGCACATGGCATGGGTAACGTGCACATCTGTGAGAAAGATATGTACACATTTTGAAGCAACCTATGCTTCCATTTAGAGCAGGACAACACCAAACTACATTCTGTTCGGATTACAAGCGCATGGTTGTGTAATGCTTCTGAAGTCCTGATCTTTCTCCGATTGAGAATGTGTGGCACATTATGAAGCACAAAATGATGCAACGAAGACGCCGTAGAGTTGTGCAGCTGAAGAAATGTTTAATGGATGAATGAGGGAAAATTCCGCTCTCTACATTTAACCAGCTGGTCTTCACTTAGCGTCCAAACACTTAAGTGTTATTAAAAGAAAATATGATGTTACACGGGGTAAACAGTCCACTGTCCCAACTTTTTTGGAGTGTGTTGCAATCATCAAATTTGAAATGAGTGTATATTTTCAAAAATAAATTTAATTCACAAAGTAAAACATCAAATGATGTAGTAGTAATGTGTTTTCAATATAGCACAGGATGAACTGAATTTTCACATTTTTTTTTTTTTTTTTTTTTTTTTTTTTTTTTTTTTTTTTTTTTTCATTTTCCATACTGTCCCAACGTTTCGAAAATTGGGGTTGCAAATAAGACCGGTTCTACCTGTGCTCCCTAACCGTGTTCTAATCACTGACTCCCAATCCTGAACACCTGATTCTAATTTTATGGATTTGATGGTGTGATAAATATAGGGGTGTACTTACTTTGTACATGTGACTGATCTTTTTCTATTTGGTCAGTTTTATGTATCCTGTGATATTGTATCACTTTTATTGATAGGAACTGTTTCAAAAGAGGATCAAATGTTTTCTTGACCAAATATGTAAAAAAAAAAAAAAATTATAATAATTTATTTCCATGGGGTGTACTTATTTTTTCACATGACGGTATTGTAACTACATGCATACAGTATTGCGTTAGTGTTTTTCTCCCTTTTTGAACGCCAAGTAAGTTCATAACATGAAAAATCTTGCAAGAAAGCAATGCTATTTTCTCAAATCACTCTCACTGCTGCACAGCTGCCTTGAGCCCCAGGGCCACTTGGAAAATGTGGTACACTGGTGCGTGTGTGTAAGCGAATCAAGCAGAGTCTGCTTCACACGTATGTCTCCTTTCCTTTAGCGTCTGTCTGTCTGTCTGAGGTGATTTGTCTTGACTTTTAGAGGTTATGAAATGCCAAAGGGCAGAAGAGGAGATTAAGGGAGCTGTAGATCAGCAGGAGCTGGTGATGAATTCCTGAGGAGGAGGAGGAGGAGGAGGAGGACCAGTGACACACAGACTCAGGACCTTATTATTGTACCGGCAAGTAAGCGTGGCTCGATTAGAGATAACATTTCATGATGTCCAAGGTGGCAGATGAGGATGTCTGCTCCTCACTCAGAGAGACTGCAGGTAAACACTGATTCAAGCAAGGGAAGCGTTTCTGTGTAAACATATGCGTTTTCTTTTCATGCGGAAACACTGTTATGCTACCAAGCTTTCGGGGTCTGCACAGATATGCACATATGGCGTCCGGTTATAAGAAAATCTGCAGTCTCTGGACAACGGTTTCATGTAACAATTTTTATTGATTCTCATACACTTTTCAGAGTACAACAAGATATATCAATACAG
>JAFFST010045120.1:240961-261915 GCA_022414735.1 Noturus placidus | reverse complement strand
GTGAATATATTAAAAAAAAAAGGAATATAAATAAATAAATAAAGGAATAAAATAAATAGAATAGAAGAAGAAAAGACAGATCCGTTGGCAGGAAGAATTAAAGCGGAACATATAGAAAATATTTTCTCCTGTATATTGGTGGGAGCCATCCACTCATAATACAGTTTAAAACTTGATCTTTTCTTTTCACCAGAAATCCGCTAATCACTCGGATAATGTACTCAGCCTCTCGTGCTTCCGGAGAAACAGAGAACGTTCATCAATGATTAAAGCCCATGAATGAATCACTGGCTGAAATCCGCTTCACGCTCAGAAGAATACATCAACACTCATCATCGTGATTAGAGAGACGTAACGCTTTCAAATCACATTTCCTAGTCAGACACTATAGAAATGATCCCTGAAAGTATAGTCTTAACTCTTCTCCTCCTCGCACAGTCTAGCACTTCAAACAATACACACATCCTGAAGACGGCAGATTAAAGATTTTACCGAACACACACATGGAAATGAATAGTTACACACAAAGACTGTCTAGAAATAAAATATGGCGTGAATTAATCTCGAATAAAAGCAGAAAATAGACTTTTAAACGAAAGAATGAGCATTCCCATCATGCTTTGCGCCAACAAGGCTGAGTTAGTTCGAGATAGTCAGGATGCAGCCTGCATAATGGGGCGGGGCTGCACATGTGTCACTCTGCCCACAATCGGTCTTATTGGTTAGTGGCAATGTAATGACGACGACGTCTCATGTTCTCATTGGACTCTATGCACGGTCACTTCCGCATTTAGTCTCAGTGGCAGTTTTTGCAAGCCCGAATTTGCCTTTAACTGAAAAACAATTTGATCAATGGTATGAACGTAGACATTTTTAATTGATTTGTTCATATTTAATTCAAAACTAAAAGGGGTCATGACATGAGAAATCCAAATCTAAAATAAAGTTGTCCTTAATCTTTTAACATATCATTGTACCATTAAAACGTCCGTCCTGCAGGTTTTATAGCTTCCTTTTTAGTACGAAAAGAGCATTTATTTAACCAAGCCCCAAACACGGCTCATTTGGATGTGGCAGGATTTGTGACATCATGCGGGCAAAAACATTTGTATATGACTGACCCTACAGCAAGACTTGGTGTAGCGACGACCAATGGGAGTGAAGAATAGAGTGCATGTGATCTGTAGCCATGCGTGGTTACATAGAAGTCTTAACAGTAAAGGACAAAAATTGTCGTTTCAGTCAGAGAAGACACAGAAAAAAGTTAGAAATTGCTAGATTTTATATGTTTTTTGTGATTTAAAAAAAAAACTAATATTATAATTATATATCAGGAAAGATTAACAAAAATCATGTCATGATCCCTTTAATAACTTATCAAGTACAAACGGCACAGCTTTGAAACACGTGACAAATCACGTGGACTTCTGACGTCAGCTTAGGGCTCAAGCATAGTTCATACATGACTATCTACAGAACATTTCTAGACAGTAGTACAAGCTTAGCGTCAGTGAGAAAATCTTTATCATTATTACAAATTTCTTCACGTCTTGATATTGAACTTTCACCAACATGACGAAAGATGGACGGGAAGAAAAGTTCAAATTCTAAAATTAGTAAGTAAGTAAAATGTATTTATAAAGCACATTTCATACAGCAAAGCTGACCAAAGTGCTGAACAGAATAAAAGAATAAAATAAACAGACTAAAAAGAAAATAGATAAAAAAATAAATAAAAACAGACAGCATGCAACATTAACTTTCAAAATTTGATCCAAATGCCTGACAAAACAGATATGTTTTAAGTCTCTTTAAAAAAAAAAAAAAAAAAATGTGTTTAGGCAATTTTAAAGAAAGTCCCACATTCCAAAGAAGTGTGTCAGTTGGCAAAGTCACTGCCAAAAAAAAACCCCTCAATGATCATACAATCCATAAAAATCTCTCTTTTTTTCAGTTTTAAAGCGTTAATTCTACCAAGAGACAATTAAGATTTCAGGTTTTTTTTTCTTCATTAATTTGACTGATCGGAGTTAAAAGACTGATCACAAAAAAAAAAACACATTCATTTATCGACCTTAACATCCGGAAACACATATACTGTATATGTTTAAAGTTTATAAATTAATCTCTTTTTTTTCACCAGGAAGCCACTAATCACTCGGATAATGTACTCTTCCTCTCGTACTTCCGGAGAAACAGAGAACGTTCATCAATGATTAAAGCCCATGAATGAATCACTGGCTAAAATCCACTTCACGCTCAGAAGAATACATCAACACTCATCATCGTGATTAGAGAGACGTAACGCTTTCAAATCACATTTCCCAGTCAGACACTATAGAAATGATCCCTGAAAGTATAATCTTAACTCTTCTTCTCCTCGCACAGTCTAGCACTTCAAACAATACACACATCCTAAAGATGGTAGATCTTTTAATTCCACTACACTTATCACACATGGAAATAAACAGCTATCCATATCGAGTATCCCAAAACGCAATAAAAATAAATAAATAAATAAAACCCACAACAAAAACAAAACACCCTTGAATTCACACAGAACAAAAGCAGACAATTGCTTTATTTTATAGCCATACACATGTTCCCGTCATGGCGTGGGTCCTATAAACCATTCATTCCTACCCGCAAAACACTAAACTTATGGATCTGTCATCTTTTTGTGCTATTTGGACTTTCATTGGACATGTGCTTCATTGGACAAGGCTAATTTCAGTTCATTTAGGGAAAAGGATATCCACCATTGATGTGTTTGCTACACATTATGCTAGTATTTAAAATAATCACTGCTGATGATGACTGAAGATTGTATCAGCATAAATGGAAATTAAATCAAAGGGGTCTTTCACACTAATGCATGACTTTCTGTCTGGGCTACAATTAATTCAGCCCCAGCATTACTTCTTCATGCTGGTCCATGCCAATGATCTACTCTGGATGCCAAAAATGAATTCTTATCTGTCAGTGGTGCAAGGAAACGGTTCAGTTACATGCTTGTGTTATAGCAGTCACTCACCTTCCTGAGATAATGTGCATGCACAGCCTTATTTGTGTCTGTCAGCACACAGGCTTGTCCTAACCATGCTTCCTGTGTCTCAGAATTGTGTATGACACATCAGCTCCATCACGCAGCCTCTGCCAGTCAATCTGATAAAGTCAGATCCTGTCATAGAGCCCAGTATACTGCCATTATAAGCATTCACTCAGAATTCTGCTCAGGTTTCAGAAGTGACAAACTATATATATTTTTTATTTGCCATGTAAGGCAATGCAGTATCTTGGCAGTGACACTGTCTATTGTACAGCACAATGTTTGCAACAATACACTGTTGCATAAATAGCACATTTAAGCACATATGGCATATATAAGATTCTGAAAAGCTGTTAGTGGTGACAAACAAGTGTTAAATTCACTCTGCTTCAGCGAACTTTGTTATGGATAAAACTTTATTGAGTATTATCTCTCCTACTACTACTACTAGCTACTTCACACGTAAATACATTTTAATAAGCATTGGCAAAAAGAAGAATGAACTTTGTACAGTGATTCATCCTAGAATGTACTCTAATTATACTCATGAGAGGAAAGTAGACAGCTGAATAGAACCAGAGACACAGCCGCAATGTCTGAGAGACCACAAGTGCTCATAATACAGGATAAAAACAACATCTGCAGCCATATGTGCCAAATTAAACTAACAACTCAACTGCTAAAATGTTGATTATGTTTTCCTCATAATTTTGTTCTACTGTCTGTATTTTCAGTGGCACACTTTCAGTCTTTGCAGAATGTCCTTAATTTGTCATACTTTCATAACAGTTGTGATAGGATGTGACTGCAGATATTTGGCTCTGAGGCCTGTTTGTTCTGCCAATGCTGTAACACAGACCTTTATTGTTGTCCAGTCTGAACTCACTGTTGTCTAGGTGGCTGATAATATTGTGTGTGATTAAATAAAACAGAGAAAATATTTGGCTGCAAATTAAACTCCACATTGGCTAACGATACATATCCAAGCAGTGCTCTGTTTCAATGTATTGTGATGTTGAAATTGCTTACAGTACATACTACAGTGGATCTGTTTCTACTGTTTCCACAGTTTATCACATCGACTTTTGATAAAGACATTGAGCACCTGCTGAAATTTCTATTCATGTTAAGTTTAAATGATATGTTTATAATATAAAAGATTAAGATTAAAAACTTTAATTCACTATCATAATTTCCCACCTTGACAGGTACTTAAATTTCAACACATACAGTACTATTGAACTGAAAATCCCATATAATATAATATAATCATAATATATTATATACATTATGATATAATATATATATAATAACCATATAATAAATTGTCTTATAAGAGATTCATTCAATGGTTAATTGCAGTTATACATATCAATGCTATCATTGGTCTCTCTGCTAATATAACCAGATATAACCAGTATAAACACACATTCATCTAAATGCCAGTGGTATTATTTCGGCAAATATACACTATAAAAAGGCCAAGAGCCAAAGCACTTAAATGAAATCCCAAACCAGCTATCTTAACAGTCCACTCCGACACTCACAAAATGCTTCTTTCAGCTCAATGATCAGAAAGGATCTGTCACAGCTTAATGTGCTCATGGATTCATTAAGGAAGCTCATAAGCAAGGAGGCATGCTGCTAACAATTTTTCAAACTGAGAAAGCAACAGTGACCTGCACCGTCATTTGCGTCACTTTGACCAAAACCACATAACCAAAACCTCTCAACAACCGTTGAACTGCCATTAATCAGATGTATTTAGTTTTAGAGACTGTTAGATGAAAAACCCCAGGATATTAGAGTTTTCAGAAATGCTCAAACCAGCCACTCTGTTACCAGCAACCATACCAATGTCAAAGTCACTGAGATGTTTGATGTTTGATGTGAACATTAATTGAAGCTCTTGACCTGTATCTGCATGAGTTTATGCATTGCACTGTTGTATAATTGCATGTATGAACAGGTGTACAGGTGTTCCTTTTAAAGTGGATGGTGAATGTTACTGTAAAGAGTGCCGTTTCCGCATTATTAATCAAGACATGCTCATGGGGCAGCTGTGGCTCAGGTGGTAGAGTGGGTTGTCCACCAATCGTAGGGTTGGCGGTTCGATTCCCAGCCCGGATGACTCCACATGCTGAAGTGTGCTTGGGCAAGACACTGAACCCCAAGTTGCTGGCGTCTTGCATGGCAGCTCTGCTACCATTGGTGTGTGAATGAGGTAAAGTGCTATATAAGTGTGCCATTTACCATTTATTTGTTAACTGGCAAACTATAGTTTTAAGGAAAATGGCTTAAAGGTTTTTTTTTCTTTAGAACATTTGGAGGCCTATCTTTAACCATGAATTTGAAGGTTTCACAAACAGAGGCGAATAGTGCTATATAATACAATTCTGTATTTTGTGAATATTCTGTAGCCATAAGTGTCCACGACATCAACCTCGAAGCGCATTTCTTTTCTGCCATTTCTTATTTCAATGCAAAGAGACCTAAAGAAAGAGTTAAGCACATGTATGCACATCAAAGCTTTCTCAACAGTGTTACTATTAGATTCTATTAATTCACTAAAAGAGCATTCAGCACAAACTGGCACATTAATTTTTTGACTAAAAACAATAATGACTTAGTGTTTGGATAGGGCAGACAGAAACATTGCAGTAAGTGCACTGGAGAATTCCTAAAATCAATGCTAATAATGGGATGGAAACCATCTGTAAGTGTCACAAGCTAAGCAATCTGTTCCATTATCTCAGACAAATTCCTGTTCTATTAATGTGTCCTTAATACGGTATGTAGCTACGTTCAAATTTTAATAACAAGGCAATCTGGAAAAGAGAAAATTGCTTTAAAAATTAGTGACTTATTTCTTGGTATCATTTTGTTCCATTTATGCTTGATTGCTGTTTTTTAAACACTTAATAAATTTTAAAACATTTAATAAAATCTCATGTGTTTACAATTTAAACTATCAGTTCATATTCTAGTCCGTAGCATTCGAAGAGCACAGTTTTACGAGATAAGTGACATGGGAGCAAACAAAACAGCTAATAAAAAAGCTGATGTATTTGATCAAGAGTACTGGAAGGCTGGATTCTTGCACAGTTTTCACCCGTTAATTGACAGGTTTGCTAGTTTTATGGCACATAAACCTAGTTTTTATGGGAACTCCTGGCCTCCTGGGCAGCTGTGTCTCAGGTGGTAGAGCGGGTTGTCCACTAATCATAGGGTTGGTGGTTCGATTCCTGGCTCACCCCACATGACTCCACATGCCAAAGTGTCCTTGGGCAAGGCACTGAACTCCAATTTGCTCCTGATGGCAAGTTAGTGCCTTGCATGGCAGCTCTGCTACCATTGGTGTGTGAGTGTGTGTGTGAGCATGTGTGAGCATGTGTGAGCGTGTGTGAGCGTGTGTGAGCGTGTGTGAGCGTGTGTGAGCGTGTGTGAGTGAGACACAGTGTAAAGCATTTTGGAACTGCTAAGGTTAAAAAAGTGCTATATAAGTGCAGAAGAAAGAAGAAGAGAAAGAATAGTGAATGCGTACGGTACATTTAGAATAGCTTATTCAGTCACATACAGGATATTCTGATGCAGGAAATGTCATGTCAACCATCCACCTAACCATCATCCATGAACCAAATAAACTGATTTCTGAAAACATTGCCCTTTCTGACAACCATCACAATTCTCCCCTTCAAAATTCTAACCTTACACTTAATTCAGCCTCTTTGTCAATTTTTTTTCTTTACGGCTTGCCATTTACTATCTAAAATTCCATTAGTCCTTCTCATTGCCAATCTTCATCAGTTACATAGGAGCATTTCCCAAAAGCATATTTCCCCTTTTCAGTGTTAGCTTTAAAAATGTATTCTCTCAAAACTTATTTTACAATGCATAGTTTTACTGTTGCAAAACTCACCAGGGACCTACTATCATATGACTTACACGAGAACAAAATAGATTTGCTAACAAAAGCTCGCCTCTTTGAGCAATAGCAGAGCTCAGAAAAATAAGCCTGAGTTTCTTTAAATAGAGCTGTCACTATGGTGATGAGCACAAACAGTAAACTACAATTCAGCAAAATTGTAATGGTGAAAGTGCACACAAGGTGAAAGTGCACACCTTACAGAAAATACTGGATGAGTTTCTGTGTCCTGAAAAGTGGGTCCAGGAAAGACGGACAGAATGCCCTCTATACAAACCACCATTACAACACATCATCACTATGCTTATAATGCAACAAATAGTACGTGTTATATCAACCTTAATGAACACCTCTCAGTTTAGCGCATTCTTATGGCTGATTTGACAATGGCTCCAATACCTAAATCTGGGTATTTTCTTCATATTATCTATTTTATTTGTTTTAAATACTAAGGAAAATGAATACTAAATGCTGTGTGCTCTACTAATATTGGCACCCTTGGTAAATATGAGCAAAGAAGGTTGTGAAAAATTGTCTTTATTGATTACTCTTTTGATCTTTTGTTCAGAAAATTCACAAAAACCCTCTGCTCCCATGGATATCAAATGATTGCAAACATAACACAGGTTTATAGAAAAAAAATCTTAATTAAATATAGGTGTGCAACAATTATTGTGAATTTTTTTAACAAAAGATCAAAAGGTTTTCACAACCTTCTTTCTCATATTTATCAAGAAATTAATAATATTAATAGGGGGCACTGTACATACGAGTGCTGTTCTGCATTTTGTCGTATGACAACCTGGAACTGGAATGGATTTAATTGGAATCATTTATGTCATGAACTACAAAATAACCCTTAACATTGAAGTAGGGGATAATTAATATAAGTGTACAGGTTACATACATTATGTACAGGTAGGTTGTGGGTAGCATTGCCCCCTCACAGCTGGGCGGCTGTGGCTCAGTCGGTAGAGCGGGTTGTCCACTAATCCACTAACTGTGCGGTTGGCGGTTCGAATCCCGGCCCGGGTGATCCCATGCCGAAGTGTCCTTGGGCAAGACACTGAACCCTAAGTTGCCCCCAATGGCAAGCTAGCACCTTGTATGGCAGCTCTGCTACCATTGGTGTGTGAATGTGCTCTCATTAGTAAGTCACTTGTAAATGTAAAAATGATATTTCTGTAAAGCTGCTTTGAGACAATGTCCATTGTAAAAAAGCGCTATACAAATTGATAATTATTACAGCTTCAGCATCCCCAGAGCTCAGGTTAATGTCTGTGTGGAGTTTCGCATGTTCTCCATCTGTCCATGTCCGGGTTTCTGAGGCTGGATAGCATAAGTATTCAACCTGTTGCTGTGAAACCCATAAATTAATTCTGGTGCACCCATGACAAACTATATATAAGAAGTCACATCATTTGCTGAATGGAGTTCACCTGCATGCAATTAAAGTTTCACATGATTGCAATATAAATACACACATTCCTGGAAGACCACAGAGTTTGTTAGAGAACATCTAAACAAATAGCATCATAAAGACCAAAGCTCTATCAAAACAAGTCTGGGACAAAAGTAAAATCAGGGCTAAGTTGTGAGAATAAAATATCCCAAACTTTGAACATTTTGTAGAGCACAATTAAATTCCAGGGACTGAGCTTGAGCAGTTTTGCCAAACTTTAAAAATAGTCACAATATCAGTCCAGACGTGCAAAGCTGATAGAGACATGTCCCAGAAGATATTGCATCCAAAGGTGTAAGTCTTATCATTTTCTTACACTGTAAGTAATATCGATCCAGGGGAATGAATATTTATACAACTATTATTATCCATCCATCTTCAACCGCTTACTCCTTTTCAGGGTCACGGGGAACCTGGAGCCTAACCCAGGAAGCATCGGGCACAAGGCGGGGTACATCCTGGACAGAGTGCCAGTCCATCGCAGGGCACAATCACATACACACACATTCATACACTACGGACACTTTAGACACGCCAATCAGCCTAACACGCATGTCTTTGGACTGGGGGAGGAAACCGGAGTACCCGGAGGAAACCCCCGACACACGGGGAGAACATGCAAACTCCGCACACACATGGCCCTGGCGGGACTCGAACCCCGGACCCTGGAGGTGTGAGGCGGACGTGCTAACCACTATTATTATTATTATTGAAACAGTAAGAAAATATTTTGTACCTTCAAATATCAGATGCAAAACATTTTAATTAAGTCAAATTCAATTCTAAACTGTAATGCAACAAAATGGGAAAAGGTTTCACTAGGTGTCAGTAATTTCTTTGTACAAGCTAAACGCAAATCATTAGTAGAGCCTTTGCATTCTTTTGAATGTTGGGCATATTTAAACTACAATTACATGCTCATTATCAAATAGTCTGTTAAATCTGTCACCAAATTATGTGAAATTATTTTCCTAATTCCAACAACAACAACAACAACAACAAAACACCCTGTTCTGACCCTCTAAACATGACGAATAAATTTAAGATGTTTTAAATTTAGGCTGATTTAGATTTCTCAAATTATATTTTAATTCTGAGACATGTTCATGGGAATCACAGCATTCAGCATTCATTATAAGAAATATTGTTCTGGCATTAAACATGGCACATGAGAAGACAATATTATTATAAATGATTGTCAAAGGGTAGGTTGAATCTGATACTAAGGCATGATGCACAATATATCCATCCATCCATCTTCTATACTGCTTATCCTTTTCCTTCAGGGCACAAGGCAGGGTACACCCCAGACTTTGATTACATGTTATGCAAACCCACCTCTAGATTATCAAGCAGTACGTCAGTGAGTCTGAAACAAATGAATGGCAAAGTTAGGCATGTAGTATGATCCTGAAGTTGTACCATAATCCTAAAGAAATAATACTGCCTCTTGTTTTCACTTTGACTCTGTAAATATAGCATATGAAATACTCATATGATTTATGGTTTATTTCATGATTTACATGAATCTGTTGAACACTAATGCTTTTTATTAACCATCGAAACACCACCATAATTTCAATTAAAACATTCATTATTATTTGCTCCTTTCACTCTCTAGTGTTCAGACTCTGTTTGCCAGCACTGACACACAGGACTTCTTTGTTTGAGGTGGGGAAGAAGCTCATGATACAGCTCACTGCTGTAAAATCACTGCTTATTCAATGGGAAGGATATAAAATGTATAGAACATATCAGTCTTTAATGAGTTAAGCTAGTTGCAACATTCCTCCATTGTGTAGCTGCACCTGAACTTCCTGGATGTGATCTATGATCATTTTCTTTCAGAACATTGTCCATTTTAATGGATTCTTTGTTTGCTCTACATTTAAAGACCAATTATTTAATGCAAGCAACCATGGCAATAGTGTCTTGAAAGACAAGTTTGTTTAATTTTCCTTCCCAGCCATAGGAAAGAATCTTGGAAAGACTCTAGGTACTGATCGGTTTGTAGGACTCTGACATCTGATATTGCTTTCCCTAAGTGTAGAACATTTTATGATGCCATGATGTAAGATTACTCAGATAAAGAGTCTGGCTTTGATGCTCAGCTCTTCCTCTCTCTCTCTCACTCTCTCTGTCTCTCTCTCTGTCTCTCTCTCTGTCTCTCTCTCTGTCTCTCTCTCTCTCTCTCAATGACATGTTTGAGTAGCCACTGTGGTATTATGCCTCCTTATGCAGCACATACAGTAGATAATGTTCATAAAGTAGATCTGGGCAACATTCTTTCCTCGGTCACCCTTCCCCTGATATTCCACTTCACTAACAGTGATGGTGCATTAAAAAAACTAATTTACCAAATGAAGCCAGCCACCAAGTCATGGTTGGTTTGAGGCATCCTTGAAGCCTATAATTTAGTACATAAAAGTCAACAATGACATAATCCAGTCAACAATGGAAGCTACTCCAGACATGTGTGCTATTGTGGAAACTGAATGTGTTGAAATGTGTTTCCAAACCGCACAGTTTTTTGTTAACTACAAAATTGACTTGCTTCTGAAGTTTCTGAAACCATATGATACACTTTGATTTATGAGGCTGAGTCATAAGAGAACTTTCTTTTGCATTGTTTATTGCAAATATATATCAGAAAAGTGTCAATCTTTTTCTAGATAATCTCCATTTTGTTTAATGTGAGTGTTCCTGTTCTGAACAAGTGTCCAGATCAAATAAATTATATTCAAACAAATTATATTCAATTTTATTTGATTTTCATTTACATCACCCTCATATTACAAATGACAAGCGCATACACCTTTTGTCCTCAACAGGATGAAAAGAAAGTTTGATGATAAGGGGTTTGAGATTTTGTGTTATACTTGTAGAGGATGTTTTGGCTCATATCCAGCTCATCTGTCTGCACACACAGGTCAAGCAGCACCCTCTAGTGGGAAGAGGGAGTTAAACATAGCCGATTTATAATTTAAGATTTTAGACCACACCTGTATGTGATTGTGCCCTGGGATGGACTGGCACCCTGTCCAGGGTGTACCCCGCCTTGTGCCCGATGCTCCCTGGGATAGGCTCCAGGTTCCCCCGTGACCCTGAAAATGAGTAAGCGGTTGAAGATGGATGGATGGATGGAGACCACACCACACCAAGTGTTTAGACCACACCATTTAAGTTTTTAGACCACATCACTCCTCCATCCATCCAACTTCTATACCACTTATCCTTCCTTCAAGGTCACGGGGAAACCTGGAGCCTATCCCAGGGAGCATCGGGCGCAAGGCGGGGTAGACCCTGGACAGGGTGCCAGTCCATCACAGGGCACAATCCCATACACACTCACACACCCATTCATACACTACGGACATACCAAACAGCCTACCATGTATGTCTTTGGCCTGGGGGAGGAGGTCGGAGTAACCGGTGGAAGCCCCCGCAGCACAGGGAGAATATGCAACACACATGGCCCCGGCGGAACTCGAGCCTCGGTCCCTGGAGCTGTGAGGCAAACGTGCTAACCACTAAGCCACCATGTGCCCACCACACATCTCCTATTAATATAAAATGTATATGATCAATATTGGTGCATATATAATCAAATAAAATATGATTTTTATACAGGTATACCAGCATACACGTAAAGGTACTCCCACAGTTCCATACTCCAGCCCATGCTTTGAAGGCATCAAGCAGCTGAAAGCAAAATGGATAACCATATGTCAACATATTACACAGTGTGAACACATTTGTTAAACACAGGTTTACATTCGTATTCCTATGAATAAAATTTTTCTCAGTAAAGTCTCACTATGAATCGGTGTTCACTCTCACTCTGAGATTAAAATCTGCGTGTTGTTTATAGTGAATCATTAAATGACCACACACTCACTAGCTGCCAGACAGGGTACACACATTTCTGTATCGCTGATATTATGTGAGCAGAAGAAGGGACTTTTGGTGTTTATAAGATGTACTTGGGTATTTTTGAATGCTGTTTTTGTCCGTGTGTATGAATTAGTAAACTTGATTCTGGGAGACGGAGTAAAGACATTAACGATGAGTTACAATATTCTGTATTTAAAGTTGAAGACAGTCTGTACTATTGTGCCAATATAGAATAATGAAAGGATAAAATTATTGTCCTTGTGTAAGTGTGGGAAATGGTGTATCGTGTGGTGTGTTATGCTGTGTAAACACTGCTGTTGGTCGCAACACTGCTGAGAAATTAGCACATTTACAGATGGAAAATATATTCAAAGCATAGAATACAAACTGAGAGAAACCACCTACTTTGTGTTAATGAGGTAGTGTAGCTCGCACTGAAATTACAGTAAGCTGCTATATTTTCCATAGGCTGAATGGCAGACAGCCAGGGCCATTTTGACAGAACTCCTTAGGCTCTTTGTAGGCTCTTTGCTCTTCTTTCACTATCTACAGAGTTATATAACACCTAAACATTACTAGTATTCATTACTAGTATTTTCCTTAACAGCATTTTGTAGATACCCATGCTTTGTGTTCTCTCTAACAAACACACCCTCATGATAGTTTAATAGGTTAGAGTCTATAAATACCATCAAGCCAAAACCCTGCTGGGGGTACAGCAAGAAAAGAAAACACAGTCAAGGGATTTTTTTAAATGATATTATAGCTCATTTGATGGCTTGGTGAAGAGGCTGAAGGTCTTCAGTCTTTCTGATTCAGCCAGTGACTCATCAGTTCAGAGAGAGAGTGGAAGTACTTTCCACAACCTGGGTGAGTTTTGATGCATGTCTTCACTCACCTTGAGGGATAACCAGTTCAGTCAAGTCCTGTTAGAGGTTTCAAGATAGCATGCTGCAGAACAGGATGTGATATGTACAAGATTTCTATCTACAGTCATAGTATGAACTGCATCAATCCTGTTGATCTAGACTAAAAAGGCTCCTTGCAATTTTTTTGCAAGTGAAAAAATTGCAAGAACTGTGTGAGCCCTGAATAATATGTACAAGCGCACACATAAAGAGAATGAGCATTAAACAGTCACCTACATACCTAAACAATAATTGCTAAATAATTAATTGAGCTTTATACTCCACTGGAAACCAACTCCATCATATTTCCAGAAGCCATTTTTATTTTCATTCCATTCCATTTGTGTCCATTGCTCAGGTGTCCCATAAAAATTTCTCTTTCCAATATTTAAAACCCCACAAATAGTTTTCAAGTTAAATCATTTAACCTTTCCAACTGAAATTAAGGATGACTTTTTATAACTATATTAACTGATTTTGTTTCACCATATGTCTGAATAGAAAACTACAATTACATCAACACATTATGTTGGAATAACTTTTTCATGTAAAAATAATTGAGCACATGACAGATTAGAGCTGTTATTGTCTGCTAGCATTCCAGTCATTTATTCACACAAAACAGCATAAAAAGTGATCAATAGAGAAAAAGAATTCAAACATGTTCATAACTTAGAAACCCATATAACTTGTACCTTAATATTTCTGTTACCTAAACATAAATGCAGTGTATTTAGGTTTTTTTTAGTGTACGATACATGTTCCAGAGACTTCTCGTTTAATTCTGGCTTTGAGACGGCGCAGCTCAGCATGGTTGCTGTCTACCCTCAGACCACTCTCTGTGAGGCGCCAGGCTTTGTCCAGCTGCTGCTCTCCATAATTCTGCAGGGCAAAGCGTAGAAAGAGTTCAGCCAGGCGGTGCTTTCCTGGTCCAGCCTCCACACACAACAGTGCCTGCTCTGCATGTAGCTCCAAAGCCTGAGAGAAATCATTTAGAGCCACCTCGTCCCAAGAGAATGTCAGCAGATTCTGGCCCCGTCTGCACAGATCTTCCGCCTTAACCTTGGCCTCCTCACTGCTGTCCTGGCTGTGGGAAAGAATGACCCTATCCAGATCTGACACTGCCTGCTTGTTGAGACCCAGCTGTGCCAGGCATGCTGCCCGCTGACGCAAGTGCTGGAGCTTTGTACCATCTAGCGCTTGCACAGCCACAGTCAGCAGAGCCACCGCACGCTCCCACTGGCCACTCTCTGAGACTCTGCTCGCCTCCTGCGATGCTGCCTGGTAAAGGGGAAAGAGAAGAGTATACGTAAGTTGAACATCATGACAAAATGCCCTGTTCATGGAATAGATGTGACCTTTTAACATTATAGCCAAACAGTCATGATGTTTATGTTAAACGTTAAATGTCAAATACTAGGAAAATAATCTTCAGAGTGGTAATGGCCCAAAGCTTCACACCATCCTATCACCTAGTCATTGATTATTTCCCTATGACATCATGCCCCATTATAATTTATTTGCTAGTTAATATACCCAATATATTCTGATTATTTTTAGCAATGTTAACAATATTTATATAAATAGTCACACAAATCCTCTTCTCATATTTGATGGCAGGCGTGTTTTCACATGTGTGAGTGCAAGTTTCAGGAAACGTGACAGGATGTGACAGCATTTGCAAATATCCTTATTTTATCCTTATACTTATTTTAGAGGTGCAGTGTATAATGTTTAAAAGTGTTGGTCTGCACTTATATAACGCTTTTTTAACCTTAGGGGTTCCAAAGCACTTTCCACTGTGTCTCATTCACCCATTCACACACACACACACACACACACACACACACACATTGAATTTGATTGAAATAGAACAAGGGTGCCTAACACAGGGAATGCTGAAGTCCAGTACAAGTTGATGTTTTCCCTGCCAAAATACAAGTGATTATACACAAGAGTTAATTATACAGTTTAATAAATGTATTAGAATGGGGAAACACCAGTCTTTACTGGACTTAGGTGAGTACCCTTGAAATAGGATATACTGTAAAGCACCAACCCTTTTCCTGAGATCTACCTTCCTGAAGACTTTAGCTCCAACCATAATCGTGACCACCTGACCATTTAATCACTGGCTTACGAAGTTCTTGATCAATTAACACAGGTGTGTTCGATTTTGCTTGGAGATGAAACCTGCAGGTGACCACTGATGTAAAGGCTTCAGACAGAAAATACATACATTAAAGGTTTCTGATATAGTTATAGGCTACATGCCACATATAAAGAAAGATGTTGTATAATTCTTATTTTTATTTGCTTATATATATATATATATATAAATAATAATAACACTTTAGTTTATATTATTATGCTACCTGTGCCAGGCGTGCCTTATGCTGATGCTGAATGAGAGTCAGGAGGAAGTCTAGGACTTTGGGATCTTTCTCAGACACCACACTCAAGCACTTCACTGCTGATCTGTAGTTCTTTTTCCAGCTCTCCACCACTCCCCACCTGGCCTGGGCTTCTGTGTCACGAGGCTCCTGACCAAAGATCTGAAGGAGGTGTGTACCAGCTGCCTTCAAATCCCCTGAGACATTAACAAATACACAGACAAAAGCTTTGAGCTATCAACAAAACTGATGACGCTTGTTTGTCAGAACTCGGAACTTTATGTAAAAGTTGTTATAAGTAAAGATACTGCAAACTTCACCTCGGGCAAGCAGGCTATCTATGTGTAGGAGGTGCCACCTTGGATCCCTGTAGTCAGTTTTCATCAGCACTCCACTAATCAGAAAGGCTTCTTTAAGGCAATCATGCTGGCAGGGTATTGGGTTGGTAGACAGAATGGTGGAAAGAATGGCACGACAATGCTGTTGTAGCCATTCACAGATTAGCTTCCGTGCCTTGTCTTTTAAGGACAGAATACTCCGAGTTACCTCTTCTGCATCAACCTGAAGAGCTGCCAATATATCTTGTGTGGCTTCCTTGGAAAAATTCGGAAGAGAGTCGGAATTTCATTCTTTTATTAGTGTTAGACATAGAAAAAGAATAATGATCTACCAGTATATGTAAAATTAAACATGAAAGCATGTTAAAGCAATTCTCACAGACAGGTACAGGGGGCAGCATTACCAATGGCAAATAATCCTACTGCAAGTTTTTTTTCTTCATGATCAGAGTTATGTGTAATGAGATAGAAAGTAACATGTTACGGTACTCTAATTACGTTTTCTGATAACGCAGTAATATAAGTATTCATGATAAGAGACTCAATCATAAAGCGAAATACATAAATCAAGGCATACAGAGCTCAGTATTAACAACAAACCTTCTGCTGGTTTAACATTAGATAAGTAAACCCTCTTCCACACAGAGCTTGCACGTGATTTCGGTGATCCTTAAGGATAGCAGTGAAATCAAAAATGGCAGTCTTCCTTTGGCCCAGTAAAATGTAACATCTAGCTCTCTCCAATAAGGAGTCTGTTGCCACGCCACCTAAAAGATCAGAGAAATCTGAAATCACCACCATTAAAACAGCTTGGGATTTTAGCTGTGGTTTAAGTGTGCTAAAAAAATGACATGTTTACAATGGAAAACTCATGAACTAATCTACTATGTAGTTTCGGTTGCCTGAGTTTCATTTCAGAAAGGGTTCTTCCTACAGAAACAATATTATAGGAACTGCTTTACGTCAGATAGAGTTTCTATCAGTAGAGTCATTTCCTCTATATACCACAGAGCAGTATTTCAGTCAGACAAGTAAATAATGTCTTCCACTGACATGGTCAAATGTGAAAAAACAAACAAGTACTGTACATGCTAACTGTTGCACTGCTGCTAGACACAAATTTTTGACTTGATTATTGAACACTAATTTCATACTTACGGGAAGCCATAATGGCAATAGAAAGATAGGCCACAGCCTCCCTGATGGCACTTTCCTCTTGTTGGCTTTGCAAAATGCGTTTTGACGCACTGTGACAGTGTTTCTCTAGCAGTGCCCTGTCCTTTAGAGCTGCCACAGAGAGCAGAGAGTTTAAGCAGCTAGTGTCCCCACAATGGATAAGCTTCTTCAGTAACTGTAAGTCCACAGAGACAATCATCACATCATTTTCAAGTCAATTTTTAAAGGCTATCAAACCTATCATGAAAGATCAAAGAGGCACCTGGTTGGCATCATACAGGAAACCCCGGTGCAGCTGGAGCAGAGCGAGTCGGGCAAGGACAGGTGAGCGAGGAGATGTGTGCTCCATACAGAGGAGAATACGATATGCCTCCTCAACACGGTCCAGCTGGTACAGGGCATCTGCCACAAGGATCTGGGACAAGTCTGCATCCTGCTGCAACTCCATCAAGAGAAGGGCGAGTGCATGTACACCTACCGCCATTCTGAATGCAATAATATAAATATACAGATAAAATTCCAGTCAAAAGTAAGTGCAATGACTATAATTGTAAATTATAAATATAAGTTATGTCTATGTATGTGTTTAATAAAAAAAATTTTAATTGTCTATATTTAGTAATATATGACAGCACATGTGGTTAAGTCATTATGTTTACTAAGACTGAAAACTGTCATGAAGGCCAATAAAATTCTCAAATATACCACAGTTTTCATGCATTTAACAATTTGTTCTTGTATTTCATAGTTTTCTATTAAATTAATAGTTTATTAATTAATTAATAGTAGCATATTCACTATTGTTTTAATACACACAAGATAAGCAATTACAAATAAGGACTCTGTAACTACAACTTTACACAATCATGCCATAACTCTATGTATACATCTGAAGGTTTTAAGCAAGCAAATATGTTGTTTGATTAGCCCATCCATCTTACCCATGTGTGTGTTAAAAAACAACTCAATGAGAACTATCATGTTGGTTAATGATGCTGATTTCACTTTATTAAGATTGATACCATATATACTGTGCATGTACATATATTATGAATACTTTAGTTTGTTATGTAACTGAGAAGTAATATTGTACCCTTCTTTGTGGATAGTGTACCCATCTATTGTCATCATGGACTGATGGTCTTTTGTCTGTTTGGCAGCTGGTAGCTGGTTGTTGATAGGATGCTCCTGGTTTGTATTAGCACCTGAAATATTTCTCTGCCCTGCAAACTCTTCCAGCATGGCCCTCCCTTGTTCAAGCAACACAGTGCACAGCAGGCCACGGTAGTTCCACGGCACCAGGCACCTGATGGTCAGTGCTGTGTCCTGATGCTGGAGTCGACTCGCTGTAATGTAGTCCAGAGCAGTGAGGTAATGTGAGCCAGCTATCATGCGCAGCAGTCCCCTCCCGCACAGAGCACGCACACAACTCTGAGGATGAGGAGCACTATGTTCAATCACAGCCTGGAAATCCTCAAGGGCTCCTTGGTGGTCCTCAGAGAGGAAACGGGAAAAGCCACACAGTACCTGTACTGTGTTCTGGTAGTTCACAGGGGCGGCTGCAGCAAGCTGGCAGCTGATGGATAATGCTTCTTTGAACTCTCCATGCAGGAGCAGACAGTCTGCCAGTCGGACCCGCAGCTCCCGTGCGCCGCCATCGGGCTCCAGATGGCACAGAGCTCGAAGCTGGGCAATAACAGGGTCTAGCAACTCCACACCTGTGCAGGAACGCAGATCAGATCTCTGTAGAACCGTCTCTCTAAAGCTAGACAGGCCTCTCTCAGCCTGATGCCTCAATTCAAAACGGACCACTGCTGCAATGCCGTTTTCAGAGAATATCCTCTGGAACTGGTGTCTGGCCGTTGCAGGATGGACAGCGAAACCTTCAGCAAGGTCTCGGCAAGCTTCACTCACTCGTCCACTTGCTGAAAAACAGGCAGCGGCTCTGGCCACGAGTAAACTAGCTCTCCTCTCTGGTGTTGCTCCCATTACAGTCAATTCCAAATTTGTTTTTTTATCTGTCTGGATTTTGGCCAGTTGCAGAGCCAGGGACAAAGCCTCAGCACTTTCATCAAATATGCCCAAGGAAAACAACACAGCTCCCTGAAGTTCTCTCACTAGTGTGTTCTCAGGTGAAATAGCAACTAAAAAGTCAACTGACTCAGAGGGGGGGAAATCTTCAGTCTTTTTTTCATAATTGTGAGTGTCATCCAATTTGCACTGAGCATTGAGAATCGGGAATTTTGGGGACATTTGCTCAAAGAAAGCTTTGACTATTCGAGGCAAATGCTCTGCATGCCGACCTTTGACCAGTCTCACTGTCTCTGATCTATTTGCAAGAAAAGCCTGCAGATACAGAAGAGGGCCTTTGGGGTTATGGGGATCTGAAATCAAGCAGGCAAGAGCTCTAGTTAATTCCACAATTACCCGTGTAGGACCCTCTGGACAAGGTGTCCGTTTTTCCTCCAGAAGAGATGAACATCGGGTGAAGATCTCATCAGAGCCATGGGTAGCCCCTAGGAGGACTGACTCCATTTTAAAAACTGAGGCAGAAACATTATTGGGACACAAGGTCGACAGGAATACTGCACCCAGTCCTTTGCTAATGCCCTCCATGGGCTTCTGTGTCACTTCTTGTCCATTAAGCCAAGCTTCCAGACTTGAAATAAGGTGTTCTATACGGGCCCTGTTCAAGCTACGCATATGGGCAATAGTGGATCCTGCATTACACCCAAATGCATGTGTATACAGAGCTGCAGCTCTCATAATATCTCCAGCTGTGTAGATTTTGTCTGCCTCTCTGCATAGCCCCACTGCTCCCAAACCCATATGGGGGTCATCCATCTTTCTTCTGTAATGCTGTTTGTTCTAATATTCACATATTTCCTCTGTCAAAAAAAAACAAAACTTAAATTATTCATGCTTAGTTTATTTGTAGGCACTTACACTCTGAAAATGTAGAACCCTTAAGGATTATCCCATTGGAGGACCTATCAAGAAAGGCTCCAAGCAGAAACCTTTTTGGAACACTTACTTATCCAATGAACCTTTAATGAACCCTTGAAGAACCCTTTTTGTTTCTAAGAACTCTGTATTGTTTTATTTAAATATCATTATTCTTAAACAAATGCATTAACTGTCATTAAAGCTGTTTTTAACACCAAAGAGTGTACTCCTCCCTTTTAATTAGTGACATCACACATACACTCAGTGGCCACTTTATGAGGTACACCTACCATTTAATCTATGTAGCCTACAGTGGTGTGAAAAAGTGTTTGCCCCCTTCCTCATTTCCTGTTCCTTTGCATGTTTGTCACACTTAAGTGTTTCGGAACATCAAACCAATTTAAACAATAGTCAAGGACAACACAAGTAAACACAAAATGCAATTTGTAAATGAAGGTGTTTATTATTAAAGGTGAAAAAAAATCCAAACCATCATGGCCCTGTTTGAAAAAGTGATTGCCCCCCTTACTATAACTGTGGTTGTCCACACCTGAGTTCAATTTCTCTAGCCACACCCAGGCCTGATTATTGCCACACCTGTTCACAATCAAGGCATCACTTAAATAGGAGCTGCTTGACACAGTAAGGTCCACCAAAAGATCCTTAAAAGCTACACATCATGCCGAGACCCAAAGAAATTCAGGAACAATTGAGAAAGAAAGTAATTGAGATCTATCAGTCTGGAAAGGGTTATAAAGCCATTTCCAAAGCTTTGGGAATCCAGCGAACCACAGTGAGAGCCATTATCCACAAATGGCGAAGACATGGAACAGTGGTGAACCTTCCCAGGAGTGGCCGGCCGC